>CM032624.1:49953632-50049710 GCA_019097785.1 Fraxinus excelsior | reverse complement strand
ATTTAACTCAGATCAGTTGCCGTACAGATAGAGCTAATCTTATATCCACTGCCCCATGGTTGTATCTTGATAGTGTTAAAAGTGACTTTGATTTTTGGCTTTATTTATCTGCACCATCTAAAAGTCTATTTTATGTTGTTTAAGGTTCAAGTTTCCATATCCTCTGCAGTGGGGCCCCCCTACTTTCTCGGTTGGTCATTCCATTGCCATGATGTCTTCGGTTCTTGTCTCGATGGTTGAGGTACTAAGGTGCACTTTCTCTATGTAATATTTGGACGTGGTCAATATGTAACTTAATGCTATCTCATAGTTTTACTTCCATAAATAGAGAAATTAGCATGAATATAGTGAACTAATTAGCATGAATTTAGTGTTTTACGAGTGCTTAATATGCCATGTACTTTTTGAACTCATCAGAAGGTTTCGGAAGGCATTGAATTTTATTTTTTATAGCTCTGTTTGAGGTGTCTGTGTACATCCTGCAAGAATGCTGCTTAGCCTATTATTAAGTATAGGAGTGTGGATCATTAGTAAAAATAATTGTTTGCCTACATCTTGACTTTGATTGTACCTGCAGTCCACTGGTGCCTATAAAGCAGCATCTCGTCTAGCAATTGCCACCCCACCTCCTGCCTACGTACTCAGCCGGGGAATTGGTTGGCAGGTGCATTTATTAATACTAAATTTCTGATTTTGTTGACTCACATTTTTTTTCCTGTTCAAAAGTTGGTTTGCTGTCAAATGAACAGAGTTGGGCTAGCTTTTAAGCTGTTTTTTTACTGCTTTACTGCTTAAATAAGCCAAGAAGCAGGTTTTAAAAGCTTAACCAAACATGCTCTATGTTAATAATATTTACCAACCAGCATTTCAAATAGCGGAAAATAGTGTACATGGATAAGGACTGGTTCACGAAATCCAGAATCAAGATTATGTATAGTTTTTATATCTTAAATATGTGAAATTTGAAAACGAGAACTCAATCTAGATGATTGGACAAAAATGGGTATTTGGATGAAGAGTAAAAAGCATTAGCGATGTTGGATGATAACGTATTATAGATTGACAATATATGGAAATTGTAGGTTTTGCTCGAGGCAACGTCATATCTTTTTCTCGTTAAATGTTTAACAATATAGAAAAATGAAGAAAACTTGTGCTGGGAAAATTTTTCTAAGGCATCATTTCTCAATGCCTACTGCTTCTGTGTGCCTTACTGGATTTGATATTGATGGAAATACATGTTAAGATACGCTATCTCTTAAAGAGTTGAGCAGGTTTTACAGTGTAATATTTTCAGGGGATAGGCATTTTGCTAGATGGTCTTTTTGGAACAGGCACTGGTTCCTCCGTATCTGTGTAAGCATTCAAGAATGCACGACGATATCAATTTTTGTTGGATTCATTCTAGTTCTTGGGCCTTACCAGAATTGATCACATACGCGGGGCAATATATTTCAGGGAAAATGTAGGTCTCCTTGGACTAACTCGAGTTGGAAGTCGTAGAGTTGTTCAAATTTCAGCTGGTTTCATGATATTCTTCTCCATCTTAGGTAAGCACCTAACATGAAGCACTTAAGACAACTATCAGAAGCGTAATAACTGTCAAATCATTTTGCACTTGATAATTCGTGCAGGGAAATTTGGAGCTGTTTTTGCATCTATACCTTTCCCGATATATGCTGCATTATATTGTGTTCTATTTGGCCTTGTAGGTATGGATTTACTGCTTAAATCATTCGTTCTCAATCTCTGTTCACTTTGTAAGATTTGTAGTTTCCTGCAGGTTCAGTTGGTTTATCGTTTCTCCAATTCACTAACATGAATTCTATGAGGAACCTCTTTATTACGGGTCTTTCACTTTTCCTTGGGATCTCTATTCCTCAATTTTTCGGCGAATATTGGAGTCCACGTCATAATGGTCTAGTTCGTACCAATGCTGGATGGGTAAGTAAAGTTTAAGAAAGATGAATGTCATATCGTATAAAGATAAGGAGCGATAAACCATTATGGTAATCGTACATTATGATTTGTTTATAATGAACTTGTGAATCCAACATGAATAAAATGAAGGATCGAAAGATATCATTTCCTGATGTTCTTTCCCGTTATATTTTGCAGTTTAATGCATTCTTGAATACAATATTCTCCTCACCGCCAACTGTGGGGCTAATAATTGCCGTCTTTCTTGACAACACATTGGAAGTGGAGAAGTCAAAGAAAGATCGAGGAATGCCATGGTGGGTGAAGTTCAGAACGTTTAGAGGCGATAACAGGAACGAAGAATTCTATACATTGCCATTCAATCTCAACCGATTCTTCCCTCCCACATAGCCTGATCTTTCGAAGAAGCTTTAGTTTTTCAGAAATCCTTATTCATTTAACATGGTAGACTGAATTCCTTGGGAGTTAAATTTATTGAAATCTAGGCGCTTGTTCAATTTTTTTGTGGGCCAAACGTAGCAAGGTCCAGGTAGAAGTGGTAGACTCTGTGATCAATCAATGCTTTATATTTGTTTTTTGTTATGATGAAATAGAAAATAAATGATCACATTTTTTCTCCTTCATTCTTCTTCCTTGTGTTCTTCTCGTTTCTTTCCGGTGGACGGAAGATAAGCTCATAAGGGGTGTTTGAGACTGAGTAATTGCGAGTGCATGTGTGGGTGAAGAAGTCTAATTTGAGAGTTTCGTAAAGTGGATTATGCTGCTGGTCTAGCATGGGCCCATATTTGGTTTGTCTCTTGCCGATCTATATATATTAAATTATGTAATTCATACTATTATATATTAAATTATGTAACACTGTACTTTTTAACTATTTAGGGCGTGTTTGATGGATATTATTGAGGAAAGAACGTATTTTAAATAGTGATATGATGACAAATATGTGGTTAAAAAGTAATGAAAAGTTATTGATGTGATTGATTTTATCGAAAAATATGTGGTTGAAAATGAGTTTTGAAATAATGATTTTGAAAAAATGTATACCAAACATAAGCTTAATCATGTTTCGAAGTTTTGTTCACTCTATTATTATCCTTTTTTTCCCCTCTTTTTCTGTCATCTATTAGTCCACGAGTTACTTTTTGTTGAGTCTCTTAATTACATTATTAACATACGACTTATTTGAGTTCCATTTTTGTCATAAAAAATGCATTTTTGGATAGTGTATTGATGGAAAATGTGTGGTTAAAAAATAAGGAAATTTTTTGAATTTACGTGTAATATTATTTTATTGAAAAATGTGTGGTTGAAATGAGATCAAAACATTGTTTAAGAATGCTTTTTTGTTTCCTTAAAAAAAAAATGTGGTTCAAACAAGGGCATACATTTTTAGAATTTTGCTAGATATACATTTTCATGTACATCTTCCATGACATTGCCTCCTATGTGCCTCAATTTGAGCGCTGATGTGGAAATGTGTTAGGGAAATCAAAAGCTATAATAGTGGCACGTTGAAGAATGTAAAAATTAATGGAAGACAAGATACACGTTAGTATTTAGACGACTTCTTCGCCTATTACCTATGTGGCTTTCGTTCTTCTGTGGTCATTGGCATTATTCTCATTAGTATCATTATCTCTAATGTACATTCTTCGTTGTTTCTTGCACTTTGAAATGGCGAAAAATGAGTTCTTACACCATGTAGGAGTGAATTACTTGTTTGCTCCCTGGATTTCATGGCTTCTAATTTTGCTTCAAGCCACACCCTTCTTTACAGCCAACACTGGACACTATTTTGTACTTTGGTGGGCGTTTATTGTTCCCATTTTGGCACTTGATATCAAAATCTATGGCCAGTATTTCACTAAAAGGAAGAGATTATTATCGGGAACTGCAAATCCAACGAACCAATCGGTAACTTGGCCGGAGCAAGAGCTACAGCAGAAATGGGGTGGAGGGAGAGTGCAATTTGTATGTTTGCAATAGGAATGACACATTATTTAGTACTTTTTGTCACACTTTATCAGAGATTAAAAGGGAATAATTCAGTTCTACATATGCTTAGGCCTGTTTTCTTTCTCTTTTTGGCTGCTCCAAGTATGGCTAGCTTGGCATGGGACTCTGTCTCTGTCTCAATTCTCAGGGAACTTTGATAGTTCATCCAAGATGCTCTTCTTTTTTTCACTCTCTCTCTTCCTATCCCTGGTAAGACTTAAGAGTTTGCTTCTTATATTGAACTTGACGTCCCTAACCCATTCGTGATGTTGCAAGTTCGTATTCAACCTATGTTTTGAGAAGAGTCATCCTCAATCTTTCAAATTTATAACAAGTTGGTTTTCACCTAGAATTAAGCTATATGTACATTCTCCTTGTTATTGACGTTCCTCCCTATATGTCAAATTCAGGTCAGTGACGTGATAGGGTATTTTAGAAATCAATGGCTACGATGGATTCCTTGTGCTAAATTATATAGTCAGCGGAAGAAAACTAACGCGATGTACTAAATTATATAATCTACGTAGCAATGTGCAGCGGAAGAAAACTTACGCCGCTGTACTAAATTATATAATCTAGATTAGTTATCTTTGAAGCGCAATTGATGCAGGTTGCGTAAATTGTAACCAATCTTTCAATCTATTATAGGAAACGTGAAAACACGAGAGAAGTTGACAACTTGATAATTACTAAAAAGAATTCTACATTATGAAATCATACTTCGATTTTTCTCCTTCCTTTGATTACAAAAATTCCACGAGTCTAATCAATTAAAAATTGCGAGACTCCAAATTGGACTCTTGCACTTGGATTTCAAAGTGGGGATATTCATTCGGTCAGCATTCGGCAAGTACAAGATAGAAAAGTATAAATATTTATTTATTTACTTTAATTAAAAATAGTAATTTATTTCGTAGTGCATGGAAAAATGAGGAATGTGACTTAACTCTTCAAAACACTTGTTAATCCGTTACCATCGATGATTTGGACATCAAATATTTGTTGATTTGTTGGGAGTATCGAATAATTGAAACAATTGAGATATGTTACATACTGAAATGTGTGTGTTATTATCTAAAGTAAATTAGTCAATAAAGTGATCAACTAAAGATGAATTTTGACTAATGTGTATTGAATTTCGTGGAATTAAAGTGTAGAGACCGGAAGTTTGTTTTAAATTGTTGAGGGGCCGATTTAAAACAAATGAAAGATAATGAATGATCATTATCTTATGAATATATGGGTTATGGTCCCCATTTTGAGTGCGTTCTTCAAGGTTTCTACATCCGCATCCATAGAAATCAAGATTGAAGTGAAGTTCACAAATCAAATTGGAAGATCGTGATCCTTTCAGGCTAACAATCTAATTATCATGGATTCAAGTATGTTTTATGCTTATGTTCATTTTCAAATTTCAATATGGAGATGGATCTAGGGTTTTTATGTGAAAAGGATTTGAATAAAGTATATGGTTTGATTATTCCTTATTCCTTTTCAATTTTTCTATCAAGATACCCACAAATTTTTACATAAACAAACAAAAAACAACAAATTAAAATTTAATGGATATATTCAGACTACATATTTTATTAGTTGCACAACATTTTGATTACGCTCAATCTTTTCGATTATACTCAATATCCCCCAATCTTTACATATTTTAACACTTATATCCCAAAATTTTCAACTTAAATCTCAACTCTGTAGCGATTTTGTCCTAAAAGTCCGATGAGACAACATAAAACAACTTATTTGCAATGAGCAAATTTTGAGAACCTTAATTATCTATTATAATTTGGTGCAATAAATAAAGATTGCGTTGTGAATACCTAAAGTTGTGCTAGTTGGTATTTGTTGAAAATTTTTACCGGAAATATAGAATCTGAAAGTGGAAACATAAGTCATTGTTCTGTGGTATAAAATGTGTGATTGAAAAGTTGTGAAACCCATAAAACTTGTAATTAAGATTAATTGCTAACTTTGACTTCACCAAAAAAAAAAAATAAAAAAAAATGCACCTAATACTGAACTAGAAGCTCAATAGCCTTAATTTTTATCAAATGCGTTACAAGTGTATTCCTTTTATACAATGTATTACTCCAAAAAGTCTATAAACTTGATGATTCCAAGCCTAAAGTGTAATATTATATATTCTATATAGTATTAAATTGGGCGTGAAAATATATAAATATTGTATATAAGATTAATATGGACAT
The DNA here is from genome assembly GCA_019097785.1 of Fraxinus excelsior. Lineage (NCBI taxonomy): Eukaryota > Viridiplantae > Streptophyta > Magnoliopsida > Lamiales > Oleaceae > Fraxinus > Fraxinus excelsior. The sequence goes on along the minus strand of CM032624.1, from coordinate 50,043,558 downwards.
GTTTTACTGCATTCCAAAACATAGGTCAATAACAAAGATATTTTATGATCTTTCTCCTTTCCTTAAAAGGAATTGCATCCTTAACGACATCATAACAAAGAAAAAGGACAGTCCTAAAAAAATGTCTTGATGTTGATCATGATTTCATCAATTAAAAAATAAAATAAAAAATGGAACAAATCAGTTTACACCATTGGATCACACATTATAAACGTGACTTATTAAGAATAACGCCCAATGCATATTTGTTACATAGTATTGGATACAACTGACAATACAATGAACAACAAGATTTAATCCTTCATATAAAACATGTCAAAACTGTAAAATTGAAGTTTGAAGGGGAACTCTTCTGATATATCAGCACAAGGACACAGAGATTGTTGCTACAAATTCCGGGCAGCTGTTGTGTAGTATCTACGCTTCAAATTCCATTTCTTTGCCAGCTTTTTCTTTGATTCCTTGCATGAAATGCTCAATGCAAGCAAAATCCTCCCTTGAAACATCTTTAATTTCAACAACACAGCATCAACGAGACATGTTTGAATTCTCTAATGCTCCAACCAAAATAATATTTGCAACCCAAAAACAATATTAATGTTAGTATATCGTACTCAAACTACGCAAAATTTATAAATAACTCAATAAGTGCAGTTTGGTGTGCAGCATTAGATGTATTGGACTACATAACAGAACATTCAAAGTTTTCTAATCCACCGTAAGAAACTTGCCATAAATGCGATGTAGGTATAAACAAATAAGAATATGTTTTGAAGTAGTTATATGAACCAGAAATCAAGAAAATAAAACCTCGCTGTGTGATGTAAATTAAACCCAGAAATTCTTTAAGCCTATAAACTGGAAAGAGTATAGCATGAGTCCCTTGAAGGTCAGAGGAAGAACCGAACAAACCCATAACAAAACAAGAAATAGAAACTATTTTTACTTTTCATATTATGAGGTTTTTGTTTAAGGTTCCTCTGTGCTGTATATGAACCTTAAACTGTGTTAGAAAGATGGATGAACTTACAGGTACATTGAATCTGGTCTGTGTTTGTTAAGCATGCATTGGTTTTGCAAATTGTGCCCCCCACTTTTTTGTCCGTTACATTATTTGAAACAATATACTATTTAGCATCATTGGTACTACAACACGAGCCTCGACGGCACTTAGTGATATGCTCAATGAAAGTAGAATTAAGTAATTCATTTATTAACAATTATATAATATTTCAGGTGTCAAAAAGGTTATATCGATAATCGAATAGGATATATGATATTTTCCAAATGGTTAAATATTCTTTTATGTTTTAACAATAAAATAACCCCCAAAATGTAGAAAATGTTGTCTTAGGTCAACACGACACACATTTGGAAAGTCCACTAGATCATGACCGAGTTAGACTTGTGGACTAGTCGCGCAAAGCCTAGAACATCGAGCTTGCAACATTAGTCACAATCAGGGGCGGAGCTAGGATTTAATGGTACGGGGGGCAAAAATTTTCAACAATGGGCTACTGGGCTTGAACGGTGGAAAAACAATGGGTATAACCCAATTTTTTTTTTAAAGAAGGTGGGCATGGACAAGGGTGGGCTACCTCCGCCACTGGTCACAATACAACTTGTCATTTGTCCTAGTGCAATCTTGCTTTCCTTCACACAGTATGACTCGCTCTCATCACCCTTGGTGGAAGTCGATTGTGACACGTCCCTCCATCCATGCCATCATCAAGCCATAGTACAAGGACCGTAATTCTTACTGCTTATAGACATAATTAGTTAACCCATCCAAATTGGACTCTTAGCTTTTTAAGGAAGATCTTACTATACTCTTATACTCCTAAATCCATACTCCTATTGGCAAATAGGTTTTCGGATATTTTCCCATCTCCTTATCATCTCTTGGTAGGAGTCGGGGCAGGGTAAAATTTTTGGACTGGCCTCAGATATGATTTTATTTTTCCTCACATTTTGATATAGGTTTTCTGGATTGGAATGACAAAACCTTGAATCCAATTTTTAACATGATTAAAGTTTGGTGACATTAAAATTTAGAGTTCCATCTTAAAAAGTTAATTTTATAAAGAGGAGTAATCTAAACTCTTATATGTTGATCTATATGTTCACCTTTATTTGATATGAAACTTATCCCTTAACATGTCTACAAGATAATAGCTCATTTGAACAAACCAACCTTGAACTCCGCGTGCTCATTTTTTTGAGTCTTAATCGAATCAAATTGCTTGTTGAAGTTTAATGAACTCTAATATCATATTAAGTCTTAAATTCCATCTTAAAAAGTCAAGCTCGTTAAGAAGAGTAGTTTGTTGATATATATTTTCATCTTTATTTGATGCAAAATTTATCCCTTAACAGGTAGCAATGGGATTAACTTCCCGTAAGTACACAATGGCTTTAAAATCACACATAATTTCACATTATTCTTACCAACAGAGTAGTTCTAAACCATTAAGAAACTTTAGTAACTAAATGTCAAGTGTCAACGTGAAATTTCGCTCCAACTTTAAGGTTGAAATGTGTAAAATCAACGTTTTTCCGATCCAATGGTAAATAAGATTATGAAAAAGAAATAGCATACTGACCAAATTACAAATAATTAAAGAATAATCTTAGTCTAATTTACAAATCTGATTTTCCAACATTATTACATAAAAAAGGACTAAACAGAGTTATTACAAGACTAATTATTGAAAGAGTACGGCAGTAATCAGCTTCCAACAACCTATTCTAGGACAACTACTGAACCCAGGAGAGTTATGACTCTTATGAAAGACAAATATTCAAAGAAATGTAATCCAAATGTTAAAAAATTAAATTCTTCAGTTTAATCCATATTCTTCCCTTTAATCGGCAAGGCACGAGTTCTTGGATCCACAACTTGAAAAAGATTCACTCTCCCTACTGACGACATCCATCAGTATCCAAAAAGGCTAGACTAGGAAAAAAAGGTACATTAGAAGAGTCCCAACATCAGCAAGAATCTAAACAGACATGTCCATGGGATAACAGCCAAGTACTCGGAGGAAAGTTGCAAACTCCTGTGGAATAATATAATAAAAAATAATTATTGTAGATATTAGACTCTCCGATTTTGGCATCAAAATAAAAGCTAAGAAAATAAACATATCTTGTATTTTTCCATTACAAAATTATAGATTTGCACCTGCAAATGGCGCAAAGCATTTTGTGCACGAGGTTCTGCCATAGATGCCTCGAAATCAATGTAGAAAAGGTAATCAAAATACCTGTTGTAAAAGGTGAAAGCGTTTTAGTTAGGGGCACATACATATGTACAAAATTGATCTCCTAAACACCCGTGCTTAACTCATGCTAAGACCTGGCACACTACAATAAGTAGTGTAATTAGTGTTGTAACCAATCATTATCTCCCACTACCTATTGTAGTGTGCCATGTCACCCGAGTGCATAGGAGATCAGCCGTGTATATATATATATAGAATAATAACAAAAAACTGAACTAAGAAAATTTTAAATATTGCAAACATCAACACGATGATTACCAAAAAGAAAGTCTCAAACTTAGCAGGCTGATAAAGTAATTCCTAATAAATAATCTATTAATAAATGCAACAAAGGGAATATATTTGCTGATCGACATATTTTATACAATGGATCAAATACCACCAAGTCACACAAAGATGGAAACTGGAGCATGGGAGAGTCAACACATGCTATAACATCACATTTGAGGTCTTCACCTGTTGAAATTAATGCACTTAATTCAGTCAAAATCAAATTTTAGTTTTCAGTATCGTTGAATCAAATATGTTTTGGAATCAAGGTTTTATGTGTGTTGTGTTTTGTCCTTTAGAATGTTCTGAATTGTCAAATTAATGATTGTATTTTCCCGTGTCCTCAAGTCCTGTATAAAAATGGCTGAAATGCAATTGTGTAGCTGGTATTCAGTTTGTTGAGCACTCACTTTATTGCAAAGTTCAAAAATTCCAGTCCACTTTAGATTGTATCAGATTTCTCTGAAGCAGAAAATCATTTTCTGATTTCTTCCTATTGGACAAATTTGAAGCCATCGATCTTGCACCTGTTGGCAGCAGAATATCTAAATACATTTGAAGTCTAGTGCAGCAGAAACGTGCCTCCCCTAAAACACAAACAATAATTTGCTGAATAGCCTTTCTCGTTTGTCTTCCCTTCTTTATATAATGTTACAAGATATTTTTGGATACAAATTATACATGAAGACTACCTATTATTTACAAGGAAATATCTAATTAGCCGAGTAAATAATATATATTCTAATAATATACTAGTATTAAAATCAAGCAGCCATCACCTTGTATCTGCTGTAAGTTTCCCTGCAACTCCACAAAGGGGAAATCGTAGTATTTCAATATTTCCAGCCACTACCATATACACAACCACATCTGTTGCAACTCTCGTTATCTTCTTCACCATGTCAAATACAACAACAGCCCACTACCAAAGTTCCACAGCCCACAGCCCACAAACTATAAACCCCACCAAATATTTCCAATAAACCACCGCCCACAGTCCAAAACAGCAGACAAATACCAAATTTGACGTAGAATCAATGGATATGTTCTCCCACAATTACTTAGAAGCAGCAGTTAATCACAGGAATAACCACAGAAGAGGAGCAGTGAAGAAGAAGATAAGCAACAGAGGAAGAATTCCGGCAAGAAGAAGAAGAAAGGCAGCAAAAAAGGGGGGAGAAACTGAAGAGAACGGGAAAGAAACCGGAGAAGAAGACCAGAGGGAGAAGCAGCAGAGGAAGAGGGAACATTAGACGGGGGAAGTCATAGTCTCATAGAATGGACTTAACGGAAGGAAGTGGCGCCAATGAAACGGAAGGATGATTGTCAATATACCTTCTATACGGAGAAGGCGGCCTTGGAATATCACGACCTTTACACTTATTTTCCCAAATGGGAGGAATATTAGACGGGGAAGGCTCTATGATAGACTTGTGATGAGGTGGCACTAATGAGATGGGTGAACGATATTGACTATGCTTTTCATATGGAATACAAATAAGTAACTCATAATCTCGAGCTAAAGAATAAGCGTGATCAAAAGTAGTGATACCTCGAAGGAAAAGCTCACGCCTAAAATCCACTCTTAGACCTTGTCTAAACCTATTCAAAGTCAAGGTCTCATCCTCGATGACATGACATTTCATTTGAAATTCCTCAAATTGGGCAATGTATACAATCACTAGCCGATTCCCTTGTGTAAGAGCAGTCCATTGAGTAAAAACTTCATAATCTAAGCAACAATCGAAAGTATGAGCATCTACTTTAATGTTTTTAAAGAAACGCTCCTTATGACTAGGGAGATAGAGTACCGTGATGGTCATAGCTTCGTTCACGCTCATGAACCTAATCCACATCCCTATGATCATGTCAAATATTTTTTATCACCTTGTTAACAACGATATTTTCTATTATGGGACACTTCAAAATTATCAATATCAATTGAATGAGGGATTTGCTTAAAATTGTTCAAAGTAGCAGCTAGGCCCCTACTCTCTTCAAGAGTAGTAGTCATTTGGATTTGGATAGCTGTTATTTGTCGGGTGAGTGCATCAAATTGTGAGAGGTCCATGGTTAAGGTACTAAAACTAGAAGTGACAAAATGCTACTACGCAACTGCATGCAATGTAATACTAGCTAAATAACGTGCAATGAAGAATTGTCTAGCAAAAACATTTAATATAAGAATTCAAAAACGATTTTTAATCTTAAAAATTCAAATTTTCCTTATCGGGTCAAATTTTACACCCAACATCTATTTTAAAATTTCTCTTGGTCCAATATTCCTTTTTGGCCCAAGTTTAAGTCCATTATCGGCCCAAGTTCAAGTCCATTATGAGCCCAAATCAATTGTCAAAATTTTGGAGCTTAAGGTTGTAGGGTTCAATTGTGTCAAAACCTAAAATCCAATCAATTTCATCTCCAAATTATTTCACCCTCACGACTGAAACTCAACAAGAATCTGGACATTTCAAGGTAAATCTCCACTTTTGAACAATTATTTTACTTCGATTTCATCATCATCATCTTCTAATTGACATTAACACAATGCACCAGTTTCTTCCAATTCCAAGTTGCAATTTCGAACCGGTAAATCACTCGGCAAAATCTGTGCAGGTAACTCGAAATTACTTTTCAGCGTTCAAGAATTCCATTATCTCTATTTCTTCTCAATATATATTCATAAACAAAAAAAAAAAAAAGAAAATGAAATTTTCGAGTTTAATGCCGTAAGTCGAGTTTTATAGTAACCTGGAACTCCGATTGACCGATTCTTGCTCTCCATATGTTGCTCTTGCTATTGGACTTCCTCCTCCGGCCTCAATTTTGGTTGGAAACCATTAATATGTAAAACCCATTTTTTGGAATCAAGTTGATTTAGAAACCAGAAGCCTTCTCTACGTGATGATGGGTTTGGGAATAGGGGGTTTGGTTATAAATATGGAAATTTCACTTTTTAAATCCTAAAGTTTGGCCAAAAATTTAAGTTAGTCCCCTATTTGATTTTTATTTTTTCTTCATCCCTAAAGTTTGATTACTCTTCAAATTAATTATAATTTACTTTCTAATTTTATCATATTGGCCCTAAACATTCCAATTTTGATAATTAGACTCTAAAGATTTAAAGAAATATCAAATTTCTCATTTCTTTACTTTCAAAAGTTCAATCAAGGTCCCTAAAAGTTTTAAAGTATTAATTAGGACTTAGTATCCTAAATTATATTAATCTTGTTCTTGCTAGACAAGGTCACGGGAGAAGTTTGAAGCACGATAACATTACATTCGTTCAATTTCAAGAAAAATTCAAGACTATGAGGTGGGATTTACATTTAAGCAATTGTGGTTATTTTGTCTATGTTAATTCTTGATATGTGATTTTGACTGTGATATTATGCCTATACATATGAAAAGGTTGTCAGGGGCCGTAAATAGGTCCGGGATCGAAAGTGGGTCCTTGGGGTTGTCCCACAGTGCAAAATTGTTAAGCGCTATAACATGTTGTCAGGGACCGTAAATAGGTCCGGGATCGTAATTGGGTCCTTGGGGATGTCCCACAGTATATATTTCTACAGTATGTTGTATTTGTATTATATTCATAATTTGATTTCATGTTTAGATTTAACCTGGACTGATTGCTGTTTCCCCACTGAGTATAATTCGTTATGCTCAACCCAATATTTTTCCACTCTTCCAGGTTAAGGAGCTCGGCAAGGCAAGGCAATGAGCGGGGCAATCATGATTAAATAATAGACAATTTAAATTATAAATTTTTGAAACTAGTATTTTAACGGCCGGTTTCTATTTTGTCCTAAATCTCAAATTTTAGTATTTTTGCAAATTGTGGCACTTTACTTATTTTATTTGGTATTGACTCTTGAATGAGTAAATTATTCAAATGATGTTTCCGCATTTAGTGTTTATTTGCTATAGTTTTGAAAAAAATAAATATTTACGCATTTTGGCGTTTATTGAGGAAAGTTATTTACAGGATATTTCGACTTAAGTAGCGTCTTGTGTTTATGAAATTTGGGGCGTTACATAACCCTCAGCCACATAACGTTTCTTGAGCTGACACTAAACTAACATTCTCCTCCGTTAACCATCCCCACACCGATGATCAAACTGAAATTGTTAACCATAGTCTTGAAAACTAATAAGTGTCTAGTCTAGGAAAATCTTAGAAATTGGGAATTAATCCTCCCTACAGCTCAAATTGCATATAACAGTTTTGTAAATCGATCTCTAGGTCTGAGCCACTTTGAAGTTATTCATGTTTATAAACCTAGGAAGCCTTTAGACCTTATTATCATGTCCTCATATGTTTGTGTGTCTATGTGAGCTGGGACAATTGTACATTTTCATGATTTTCATATTGAGATCAATAAACAACTTCAAGCAAGTAATATATCATATAAACTTCGAGCTGATTTGCATAAACGACATATTTAATTTATTATTGGTGATTATATTATATTGCAAGCATGTAATGCATGTCCATTTAAAATTTTAAAGCATATTGGTCCAAATGCATATGTCATTGATCTTTCATCATATTTTGGTTACAAGTCTACTTTAAATATTGAAGATTTGGTTACTTACAAAGACCATTTTATTTCTTTGATAATCCTTTTCTACTTTCACATGTGGATCCCCAACCTAAATATATTACCATTTCTACTCCAATAACACCCGTCATAGCATACAAAGATAAAATTGATACTACTTTAGATGAACAAGTTATGTTGACCATTGATGGAGAGATTCAGTACTTCCTTGTTTGTTGGGTAGATTGACTTGCTTCTTGTGCTCCTAATTATGCACATCCATATGAAGATTTTGGAGATGAGTTGCATGAGTACTTACTATTTGCACTTGCGTCGTCTTCATTTATGGAGTGTCGATATTTGGTTTGTAAGAAAAATTGTCCCCCATGGCATGACTTCAAGCATTTTTAGTATCAGACTGATTGTAGCTCTTTTGTGATGTGTCCACTCGACAGAGTCAAGTTTTCCTCTCTCCCCTGGGAGAGATGATGAGGACATCTTTTTATTTTGTAGTTGGACTTAGAATATTTTACTTATGCTTAGTTGGGCTTATATTAAATGGTTTGGCCCAAGCCCTATGTGCTTAGGTTTACTTATTTTCTATATATGTGCCTTGTATGGCAACATTAAAGGTAGATAATGAATGAAGGATAAAAATGGCTTGTTGATCAAGTTTGCCCCCCTTTCCCCTGCTTCTTCTTCGGTTTCCCCCCTTCCCTTGCTGCCTTTTTCTTCCTCTTGTTGGAATTCTTCTTCTGCTTCTGCCTTTCTTCTCTTTCTTTGCTGGAATCCAATTGATCCGACATACAATAGTCTATGGTCTATTGTTGAAGAGGGATTGCACAAGTGGAGACTATGAACTCGACAATGAAGAACAAGGAAAGCTTGAAGCAAAAGATGCAAGTATACTTCACAAAATTCAATTGATCATTTCACGAGCAACATTTTCTAGAATTCCTCAAGAAACCTCGGAAAAGAAGCTTGGAATATTTTAGAAGAAGAATTCCGAGGAGACAACAAGGTACAAAGCATTAATATTCAAGCTCTTCGTAGATATTTTCAGAATTTAAAAATGAAAGAATCTGAAAGTGTCAAAGAATTTCATACAAGGGATGTTGTAGAAATTGTTAATCAATTGAGGACTTGTGGCAAATCTATGAAGAAAAACATATTATTAAAAAAAAATTGACCAGTACATTGCAAGAAAAGTTGTATAATGTTGCAGCCATATAAGAGAACAAAGATTTTACCCAAGTTATCCATTCGTGAACTAATGAAATCTCGACAAGCTCACAAAGAATAGAGGACAAAAGCATGTGGGAGAGCCAAATGCAAGTGCACCCCAATGAAAGGTGAATTTAAAGTCGCAACTATTTTCAAAGGCCCAAGCTTCAAAGAGGATATGAAATCCGATTGTGGAAGAAGTCAAGATGATGACAAAAGTGAGGGAATTGAGGAGGTAAAACTTTTAATATTGCAAAATTTTCAAGAAATCAAATCAAGACATGCCTCAAAGAGGTCCACTACACAAAGGCCAACAACTAAAACTCAATCAGTGCGGACAAGAAGACGAACATTCCCAAGAAAAGCAAATGACAGGCACAACACGGGTTGTGACTAGAAATCTACAATTTACATGGATAAAAACTCATTTACTCGTGATAGTACAAAATACATTTCAATCACTTTATTCAAGAAGCAATTGAAGAAGGGGAAAAACCGTCATCAACGTGCACGCCCTCTTACCCGGACATTTCCCAAAAAAGGATTCTTCTATCTCCTGGAAATGATCGGCATTTTCAAGCATTAAGGGGGAGTGTTTGAATTATCGCACTTAATTAAGTCAAAATCAAAATTTATTTTTTTGCATTGAGACAAATATTTTTTGGAATTTTGTTAAGGTTTAACGTGTATTTTGTTTTTCCAACAACTCCTTTAGAACGTTGCAGAGTAAAATCTAGATTTGTGAGTTGTCAAATTGATGGTCGTATTTTTCAGCACACTCAAGTCTAGTATAAAAGGGCTAAAATGTACACATATTCAAGAGAAGAATGAATTGAATATTTTGAGATTAAATATCTCGTTCCAAGCTCTACTAAAGCAACTCAAATTTTCCTTACCACTTTTGGAAAAGTTTGAAATTGCTTCCGCATAGCTCGAAACGAGATTTCTAATTGTAATATTTATACTAGATTAGAGGATACGGGAAAATACGACCATTAGTTGACAACTCACTAGTCTAGAATTTGACTCCAGAATGATGTAAAGGACTTACTGGAACAAAACAATACCATTAAACCTTCACATGATTACAAAACATATCTGATGCAAAACACATATAACTATAACCTAATTGGCTTTTCCAGGGACCGTCGGCTAAGTGCAAGTCAGAGTCGATTCCAAAACACATTTCTGAGTGCACTACAGTAGTCATGTATATGATGTCGAGAAACTGAAGCATTTTTTATTTTTCACATTTCCTTATTTCTTTCTGTAGTAATATTACACTAAATTATAAAAATGTTAGGTTCTTTGTCTTCCTTTGGACAGTTTAATTTCCGGAGGATGTAGTCGAAGAAGCAAGAACACTAGCACTTTATTTAATGAATTTCAACGCAACCATCTCATTCCACACCACAAATTTTCAGTTCCCAGTCTATAATCAAGAGAATATGTAATAAATTATGTAAAAACAATATGAAATCATTCAACCATATTTACCCACGCAAATACTAAGCTTTCTGTGTGCTCCCAAGGATTTTTTTTTTTTAATCAAAGACCATCAACTTCTAGGTGGCATTCTTAGGTCTCCACTTATTATTAATATTTTTTTTTTTTTTTTTGATAAGTAATCAGTATATTAATTAATAAATCAAAAGATAATACATGAGGAATGTATTATCAACTTAAACAGTACAAAAACAACATGAAATTAGGCAACCCTTCTATATGGTTATCAGCCACAGTATTAAACCAATTGTACAAAGTGAGATAAAACAGTTCTCGGAACTGCTCAAAAGTTCTTGTTTGATCTTCAAAACAGCGGTTGTTCCTTTCTCTCCACACGCACCAGACAATGCATCCCGGAATAAGATTCCATACAATCCTACTATTCTTATCTCGAAATTTCCTCTTCCATACCCGTGCACATCCTCAATTCTCCTAGGCATCACCCAATCCAAATGTTGGGAGACAAGAATACTGTTCCAAAGCCACCTAACGCCATCGCAATGAATGAACAAGTGATCAATCGTCTCCCCATCCTTACACATGTAACACCACTCGGTAACACAGAAACCCCTCCTTCGAAGATTATCAACAGTTAACGCTTGCCCCCGCACAACCGTCTACAATAAAAAAGCTACCCGTGGAGGCAATTTACATCGCCACACCATCTTCCACGGGAATGAGCTCTGCACAGGTTCCAATAAAGATTTGAAATAAGAGCAAACTGAGAATATACCATTCCGTGCCAACTTCCACCTGCTACGATCACCTACTCCAACCTGAATGTGCGCCTCATGCAAAGAGGTCAAAAACAACGCATAATCATCTAATTCTCAATCCTGTAAACCCCTCTCAAAAACAGGATTCCAACTGAGACTTCCATTGTGAACGGTGAGTGCATCATTCACCATAGCAGACCGCTCCAAGGCAATACGATGCAAAGAAGGAAAACGCGCCTTAAGTGGTTGATCTCCACACCAGCAATTGTCCCAAAACCTGACATTATTGCCATTTCCCACCTCATAGTTCAGATTATCTCGGAAGTCACTCCATCCTCGTCGAATATACCTCCACAGACTCACCCCATAAGATCCACAACCGTCAACTGAGCACCAACCCCCCTCCAAAACACCATACTTCGCTCCTATGATTTCTCTCCAAAAACTCGCCCTCTCCAATCCAAATCGCCACAGCCACTTGCCCAACAAGACCTTATAAAACAGAACCAAGCTCCTCAATCCAAGCCTCCCAACCTTTACCGGAGAACAAACCACACCCCACTTGACTAAGTGGAGTTTCCTCTCTTCTCCCATCCCTGCCCAAAGAAACTCCATTTGAATCTTCTCTAATCTACGTGCCACTGTAACAGGAATATGAAATAATGACAAAAAATAAGTAGGGAGATTTGAGAGGGTGGATTTAATGAGAGTAAGGCGACCACCATTCGAAAGGTACATACACTTCCACCCCGCTAATCTCTTCTCCATCCTTTCAATGATTCCATTCCAAATATGTTTACTTTTAAATCTTGCCCCTAAAGGGAGCCCAAGGTATGATATAGGCATGTGCGCAACCTTACATCCCAAAATACCAGCTAACTCATCCACGTTAGCGACCTCTCCCACAGGAATAGCCTCAGATTTCTCCAAATTAATCTTTAAGCCCGACACCGCTTCAAAGCATAGAAGTAACCGACGCAAATTCCTCAATTGCTCATCATTAGCATCGCACAAAATCAGTGTATCGTCTGCAAATAACAAATGCGAGACCTGTGCATGTCCGACCGTAAAGCCCCTAATTAGACCTTCCTCCACAGCTTTCTCAAGCATCCTGCTGAACGCCTCCATAACAATGACAAACAACAACGGAGATAGGGGATCTCCTTGCCTCAATCCTTTGCTGCTTCGAAAATATCCTTCCGGAGTGCCATTAACCATTACTGAGAAAGAAACAGTTGAGATACAAAACTGAATCCACCTACACCACTTTTCTCCAAATCCACATCGCCGGAGCATATACAAAAGGAACTTCCAATTTACACAATCATATGCCTTCTGAATATCGAGCTTGCATAGAATCCATGGCACACCCAAACGCAATCTTGAGTCAACGCATTCGTTTGCTTTGTACCTCGTTTTATTATTAATAATAAAACGAGGTACAATTCTGACTCCACGGTACTAAATCTAGTATCTATCTGTGAAAATCAATTCGACACAATTATGAGGAAGTGTTTTACAGCGTTCCGACATCTTAAATTAGACAACAATTTCAGCATTGTGCACTTTCGATATAAGATATGAAGAATAATGAACACAAAGTTTAATCATCGCAAAACCTTAACTGAATCAGGCGTGACAGAAGATTTTATATATCTACAATATAGCGACGTAGGAGATGAAATTTCTGAATTAATCATGTCTGTGATCCAGATAGGCCCTGTACTGGTTTTATGCAATTTAATTCAATTATAAGACAGATAATTACACATTGATGCATATTCCTAAAACTCAATAGAGCTTATGTTGGCTACACAATTATATAGTCTTAGCCCATGTTTGGTACAAAATAAAATTTTCATTTTCATTCTTCTACTCATTTTCAACCACATTCTTCAATAAAATAATATTTTTCATCACATCAATAATTTTTCCTTCTTTTTCAATCACACATTCTCCATCAATCTACTATTCCAGAATACATTCTTCCAAAATAATGTGACTCAAACACACCCTTAAGCAGTCTTGGAAGAACAGTATAATTAGCAAGAAAAGGCACTCACTTGGAAGTTCCAGTATTCGAGTCATCTACTACCCTTAGCGGTTGATTTCTTTGTGGTCGACTTTCAATCTAAAATTTAATAACTGGGTTATAGGAGTAAATGATATTCTGCTTAAAATGATTAGAGCTTTGCAATACCTTTGTCAAACTAATATCCCTCAAAGCAAATACAGCCAAAGCCTTAAATAACACTCCAGGGCCTTCGTCCAAAGTAAACACAATACTTGTCTAGATCAATAAACAATATTTAGCATACTAATATGAGGAAAAACACAAAATAGAAATCAAATGGCTAACAGCTTTTCTACCTTAAAAGGCTTATCAGTCCTTGGTATTATAGGATCTCTTGCGAGAACTAAAAATCGAGTGATGTTTCCACAATCATCCTGTAACACCCAGGTAATTCAAGCAATAGTATATCGCATTAAATGGAAGCTAAAATCTTTTGTGCTTGAAAACTAAGGCAAGTGAAATTGCACAAAAAAATTTCTAACAGGAAAATGAAAACATAATCTGCCTCTAAAATAACCTATATGTATTTGGCCATTGTCCTCTCACCAGTTTATACCATATTTTCTTTCTAAAGTGCGTATTTTCCGGTCTACAGTATATCAAGACATAGGTTAACCAGATTTATTATCCTGCAAAGACTTGAAAATGTCTGCCCACTAGGTAGAGGTGCATAAACAGTAGTAGGGGTGGGCTTTGATTGGTTCCTTTTGTCTTCCAATTTTGCTTCAGTGTGCTGAAATTTCAGTTTGGAAATAATAGGAACTGAACTCCAAGCAATTAAATTTTGATATTTCCAATTTGATCTAATAAACATTTGGTGTTCTGTGTTCAGTTTGGACTGAAATTCAATTTAATGAAAATTAGAGCCCAAATTCAAATAAGTTTTGCCAAAGCCTTAAATACTTCTTCCTCACAATTATAGGATGAAAGCATGCCTACATAGTATAAGTTGAACCTTGGTCCAAAGACAAAGTAAGTTAATCTCAATTTACAGTACATAAGTCTTTTTGTGGGTTCGGTTTCTAATGCTAGAAATCTAACATGAATTATTATATCTCAAGTTTTCTGTACTTGCATATTTACAAGACTAGAAACCAACTGAAATAAAAATAAGTTCGCACGGAGAGGAACTTTTCGTATAAACCAGTTAATCACTACTCATATGAACAACAAACAAGCAATAACATGAGGCAGTGTCTCAACCTGCAAGAACCTAACACTCTAAGTCAAAGTCAACAATTAATTTTAACTACATATTTCATGGGATCCACAACTTTTCAACCACACATTTCATCAACTTTTAACACAATCTACTAAAAAAACTGATTTTAATCCCCCCACCAAACAGGGGCTAATATCATTTTTTTAACTAAGGGGCTTGTATAGCTCTCAATTAGGACTTATAGAGCTCTGAATTGAGATTATTTTGGTGGTTGCATGTTCAGGAGCTGGGGCCAAAAAATTGATTCAAAGTTGGTAAGAAATGTTGCAGATAGTTATTTATGTGGGACAATTTTTAATTTCTTCTAGTTTCAGGCTGCGGGTGAAGATAAATGGAAGACTTCGAGAGAGCTATAAAGGAATTGTAGAACAAACAGGTAAATGTAGGAAACTAAAAGATTTCCTAAGATTAGGGATCTCATTTGATTAGGATATAGTTTTTTATACAACACTTAATAGAGCTATTTTTAGTAAATATTATCTGTTTTCCTTACGGAAACTGCATTATAGATATTTGATTTGTTGAATTTCTTGTATAAATATGTTTTGAATTGGCTTTAGCTAATAGAAAAGATTTGAAATAGTAGAAAAAATAGGAAGTTCTCAAAATATCTTTTTTTACCACACAGGTTGAAGAGATTCTATATAGTGCGCAAGTAGGAATGAAATTGGAGACTTAAGTAGCTAGACCAAGTTCAAAGAAAAATATTTGGATGAGTACCTGAATCTTTTCAGCAAGTATATTGAATCCATAAAGTTCTGCTGCTCGAGCACTTGCAACGATACCAGCATCCATCATTCTGTTTGAGGCCACAAGCTGATCCAAGGGAGTGTACACTTGAAAGAAAATTAAAAACTCTAAATAAATTAAAAATATAACTAGCTTAGAAGCACTTGTGAATTACCTGAGCAGCACCAGCTGCGTCGTCAACATTCTCTCTTAGAACACCTAACTTATTCAGGAATGCATTACATTGGTCAAGTGCCTGTCAGTGAGAGATCACAACTTGCATAAACCAGTACGTGGAAGTATACTTTTTTAGGCAAGCTAGCAGTCCTAGCAGAATATTTTTCAAAATCTAACAAAAATATTTATTTCAAGAAATGAAGATATCTGAGGTAGATGAATAGTTCTCGAATTATTTAATGAGGTTCATATACAAACCACGTTAGCTTTCTTTCTATGTTTTTTTCACATTAACAGATTTTCTATCACCAAACTCAAGATTCAAGCTGTATAACTTTGTCAATAGTTCAACTTCTTCATTTTCAATCCTGCTTCTCTGTTTGTATATGACAAGAATTAAAATATTTTTTCTTGTATTGATTCAGAGGAATGTGACATCCATGGACGCAAAAGAACTTCACGATGGTGAAGCAAAGAATTCATAACCTTTTGTGATGGAGAATACAAGGAAGATGCATTTGATGGATCAAGTGTCTAACTTTCTCCTATTTCAAGGATGTACATATATAAATGGAACACTTACAGGAGTTTGAGAAGAAAAAATATGACAAAAAGATGGATAATTTAGTTTAAGGGTATCCATAGGAGTATTAAAGCGAGACCAAGGCTTGGCATCCTATTATTTTGATATGAAGTTGTGATTCAAATCACATTTGAAACATTAAGGCCCCAATCACTTCCAGAAAAAGTCTTTTCCTCTAAACAAGAAGATATATTATATGGAGGACTTTCCAATTCGTTGTGTAATTAGGGATTTAGATTCTCTAATATTTTAATAGATTCTCGAGTATTTTCTTAGATGTTTCTTATCAAAATTAGACTAGTTTAAATCTTATATAAGCTTATGCTTTATAATAAGACACAACATTTGATATGAAATAAATTGATATTTTCTCCCCCTAAATTCTCTTCTCTCCCTCTTCTTGTCGTTCTTCTCTCTTCCTCTTTTCTTTTCTCAATCTTGTTCTTTGTAGTTTGTTCATTATTCTACGCCATGTTTAATTTTCAAATTAAATAATTATTTTAGGAAACATAATTAGGATTTTATTTAATAGATTTTATAGTATTTTTCTAAATAAATTAGACTAGTTTAAACCCTATATAAAGGGGGCTTACACATTGTAATAGTTAGACTTTGTTTTATTGTATTCTACGTCATCAACTGATGAAATTGTGAGGAATAAATTATTAGAGGAAAGAGGAATATCATGTAATACAAAGAAAATAAAACTAGACCAGGTTAAGCATTAGCAAAATGGTCACTGGTCCTGTTTTATTTCTTATGATTATGTGCAAGTTGTAAGATTTTTAATCATAAAGTCTCGATCTTACACTAAAGTTCATTTTCACATATGGTCTTGCACGAGCTTTTCACATATAGTAAATACTTAAGATTATTATAGCCTTTTGACTTCAATATGTTTTTATATCTTCCTAATGCTTGACCGGTCCTAAAAGGCAGCATCATAGATTACTTCAATACAACTTGTAAAAATAAAGATGAAAATTAAGGTCAAGAAACTACTTTTAGGAAATTAAAAATAATTGGACTGCCTGATTAGTTAATGAAGTCGAAGAATGCATCAGCCAACCTTGCTGTTCTAATTGAAGCGAGACAATTACATGATTCTTCTGAATAAATCTGCCTACAAAAAAAAAGAAAAAGAACTATCACCTGTGGATGGCTTAGGACACGTTTCAGTTGCTCCAATCTCACACCTGGTAATGCTAGAAGGCTGAAGTTAACAGCTAATTGAATCTCTCCAACAATATGCAGTCTATGTCGAAGGAGTAAATCATAGTTTCTATGAATGCATCCACTTAAAGAATTCTCAATTGGAAGAATTGCTCTATCAGCGAGCCACAATTCAACAGCCTGAGCATAATTGCCATCAACCAGAACAAAATAAACACATAGTTGAAGGTTTTTGTATCACTGAATTTTGTTTGGCCGTCATATAAGTTGAAAGTTTCAAATATTAAAATCCAGTCACCCACTGATTTGAATAATTAATAATGTTAGTATGCTAATCATTTTTAAGGAACAGTAAGAAAACTAAAATGCAGTGCAATTTTTTTATTAAAAAAAAAAAAAAAAGCTTTTGCAATTGCTACTGGTAGTTATGATGTCACCTTAAATGTATCTTCAAATTCTTCACATGGAAAAGTCTCGCATTGTGGGTAGGCTTTAAGGGCAGCATCCTCACTGTATGCTCCTGCAAGCCCCTACATCATCCAAAGTATTAAAACAAAAGGACAACTAAAGCTTCTTTAGTAACCACTTTTAGCAGAAAAAAATTAATTTTTATAATTGTGTTTTTTACTATCATGAGCAAACTAGGATTCTGTATAGGAACCTGATAGTGTCATACCTTAAATGATATCCGCACCTTTGAACGACGAGTAGAAGAAGTAGAAAAATCTGTTACTGATAATGGTCCTGCATTTGAAATAATTTGAAAAAATAAAATTGAAAAGTCTGGTGACAGAGAACACAATCGAACAAGCACGAGATTAAGTGAGGACGGATAGGAAAGAATAGCGAGAATTTTTTTCAATATAAAGTATAAATATTACAATGCATAAGCCCCTTTTATATACCGTTTAAACTAGTCTATTTAAGTAGGAAAATAATAGAAAATCTATTAAATAAACCATGACTATGTTTCCTAAAATAAGCATCCAATTTGAAAAGTATACAACTAATAAAATACTAAAAAATCTATTAAATAAAACCTAATTATGTTTTCTAACATGAGTATTTAATTTGGAAAGTAAGGGTGTGTTTGAGCCACATTATTTTGGAATAGTAGATTGATGGAGAATGTGTAGTTGAAAAAGAAGGAAAAGTTATTGATGAGATGAAAAATATTATTTTATTGAAGAATGTGGGGGTAGAAAATGAGTAGAAGAATAAGAATGAAAATTTTAATGTGTACTAAACAAGGGGCTAGATTAAATAATTTCTAGAGGTGCCGAAGTTGAAATAGTTAAAACTAGAGTGGCATTGTGTAAGAAAGCATTCTATGTGGTATTTACCACTAGACAAATATTAAAAGGAGATTACATATAAAATACTTGTTGCCATAAAAAGGAAATGGTTATGAGCTCTTTCGTGTTCTGTTTACGAGAGGTAGCATAGGAAGGATACAACAGGAACTAACATCCGATCATAAGACCTACTCGAAAAATCCACCTATTTGATAGCAAGTGGAGAAGGCGGCTATTACATTCCAAAAGTTTAAGCCCATTCCCATCCGCCCTGGACGACCATAGCATGTTGGGAATAAGGAGAACATACTAGTTCGAGTACCTTATCTCAAGTCCAAAATATTGCAACTTAGATCAAAAGTATTTTTTATGGTTTATACTCAAAGAATATAGTCATATAAACCCATTGCGAGTGCACAGGCATACACTTGTCATGCTTAAGGAAAGTAAGAGATGTGTCGTGATGCTCTTGGATAGTCACAGATGGCATGGTGGGGGACCCTCGTTTGTAGATGATGTAGGGAGGTTTCCCATCACATATTTTAGCACTCTAGATGAACATGAAGAGAATTTCGCTTAATATTAGCAGAAGTTGGCAAGAAGCTTCCTACAAAATGGCGTGTGTACACTAGGTGACAACCTTGTGATTATCGACGTATTATTAAAAATAACTGAAAAATAAAATCTGTTAATAGCCATAAGACTAAAAATTGTAGATTTTTTTTTTAAACAATACAATGACATTGGTGCTTCGCTTTTGTGTACTTCAAACAGTATTCTCAGCAGTGTTCTGTAATAAAACCGTCTGGTTATCCTTGTTGTAGTTTCAAGTTTTCAAAACTCTTGTAATCAACTTTTGCTTGACATTTTAAAAAAGCTAAAATTGTACAATTTATGCAACTTAAACATGTGGTAATGAAGATTAATTAAAATTGGCAATACGTAAAAGCAGGCAAGTTCAAATAAATCTTGTCTAGCCAATTTGTTTATATTGTCTAGCAAAATAGGCCTATAGCAACCCTCACATTAATCTTATGAATTACAAGACAAGGAAATGAATTAAAAACAACTATTAGCATGATTAAAAAATTCAACAAGCATCATTAATTGTAGTCATAGCTGTTAAATTGCCTCATTTAAAAGCTTATGTTCTTAAAGGTGACACATTTATTTAATTCAATCTTCAACTTGCCCCTCACGTGCAAGCTATATTCATTTTATCAAAGGCCTACACATAATCATAAATGGGGGGCTGAGGGACCTGAACTCAGTTTCTCTGCATACTGTGCCACTATGTTAAACCATATCCGCTTAGAGTTTTAACTGTTAAGAAGGACACTACTCTGAACCACCTCAGCTAAAACTTAAAACAATTACGAACCACATTTATGTATTTAACTTTAATCTTCATAACAGGAAATAGTACGGTTGTGTTTGGTACTTCTGATTAAACCATATAAGGAATTTGGTAGAATATTATCATGGATATTACTAGGTATGGTGGATTAAGATGGATAGGATTCTTTGATTTTCCATTCAAAAGAATGCCATGTTATATATATTTTCTTATGGGCCTTTGCCGACCTCCAACCTTCCGAATTGAAAAAATAAAAAAACTCTCCATCTTAGTCCACCACATAGCCATCTACTCGTAATTTTCATATTTTATATGCCAAATTGTAGCCTACTAGTATAAAGCTATAATCTTTTTGTCGTTAGTGAAAATAAAATAATTCATACTTGAGAACAGGTCGTATCAATAAACCATTGGAATGAAAAATTTCTTACTTGGTAAAAAGCTCAAATCTTTCTGCACTTTCTTGGTCACACTATTTTCTCTCTTATCAACACTCTTCTGCAAGTCAGCTGTTGAATTTGAAGGATTATCATCTGATGAAACACTGACAGACCCAACTCTCACCTTATAAAAAACACTCCCAAAATGCTTAAAATTCGACCGTCCCCAGCTCAATTGAGGAAATCCACCTCCAGTATTGATTAAAAACCCCATCAAAGCCATTAAATCATCAGAATCAAGAAAAGAATGGTACCATTTGGGCCTTTTATTGTTGAATCTGAAGAACTAGGAGAGTATTTCTTATTGACATTTCTTGTAATAATAAAGTACTCTTAAAAATGGATTGGTCAAACCTAATTTTGGCTTTGAATTTTCAACGTCAAATATTTTTTTTTAATGACTCCGATGTCCAAATTTCGTCCGACTAATCATGAAGAGTGGTGGCATTCCCCCTGATTTGTCACTCGGGTTAATTCGGATGCAGTCACACCTTATATACACTTGGTTAGACATTCAACGGTTCTTCTCCTTGTGAACATATGTCTTCTAACAAAAATGTTGCTTTCAATTTGTTGCGATGATTCGAACTTTTGATACTCCGTAGAGAACCTTCTTGATTTACCACTACGTCATGCCCATGGAGGCAAGTGAGGCAACCGTCGAATATTTTTACAATGCCTTTTTGATGTTAAAAAGATAAGAAAGTTCTTAAATGTGTCATACCATTATAAAATATTGTTTTGTCTAAAATATAATACTATCATTTTGTTTAATAAGTGAAAATCAAACATTTTCACTTAAAAATTTTATATTTAATTTCATTTTCGTTAAATTATTATACGTTTTTAATCGATAAATTTTATTTCGATATAGATTAACATGTAGCTAATTTTTTTAACAGATCTATAATTTTTTTAAGCATAAACAAGAAAAATTTCATCTACATTTATATTATTTCAGACGAAATTCATGGCAATATTAGTTTTCGGCCAACCTTAGGCAACCGACATTTAATGGTCTTAGGCAACCAGTGGTTAACAACCCGCCCAAGCAAATGGCCCAAGAAGCTGGGCCGACTGTTAACACATACTGTCCGACTTTTTTTAATAAGTTTCTATTGTCCAATGGTTGAGCCTAATTTCCAACTATTTTTTATTATAATTAAAAATTCTGCTTCGTCATGAGATATGGTTGTAATCCCGGCTTGTTACGTTGATGATTTTGAATTGGATAAAAAAATCAATGAACATGAAAATGGACAAGTGATATATGTGGTGAGATTCCAATTTTCATAATATCGATTACATCAAACGTAGGAATATACCATAATTTACAAAACAAGCTGAATGTTGATCCCTTTTAATACGATATGGAATTAAAATTTCAATTCAACGAGCATTCATCAATTCTGATTCCATCTATGAAAATTACTTCTGATGTTGAAGTGAATTATCTACTTGAATTGAACAACAAGCACGCGACTCCTTTTTGCATGACTTTAGTGAGGAAGAATGTTGTCGAAAGTGAACGCGAAGATTCGGATGGAGTGGATCATACTACCAATGATTTTTGGGACACGATGAAGATAACTTGTCCCAAGATAGTTGTTCATCATCATGATCTCGTTGTTACGCACAAAATTTTGTTGTTAATTTGCGATAACGATAATGAAAATGAATTTACAAATGAGAATTTGATGCTTTATCCCATCAAAAACATGCGTAAGGCGGGAGCAAATGGGTGGATCGAGTAGATAGTCTTCTAATTCTTCACATGTGGTTCCCGATAATAAGGATTTGTATGTCGAACAGTTGTTTGAAACAAACAAAAGATTTGCAAGAAGTTATGCACCGAATTGCACTAAAATAAAATTTTGAGTTCAAAGTGAAGAAATCAAACAAGTAATTGTTGACGATTGTCTGTGTCGACGACAGTTGCCATTGGCATTTGCGAGAGACAAATATGGACACGAATGCATTATTTGTAGTTCATAAGTATACTCGGGCACATACTTGAGAAGTGGGAATTCGTCGAAATGATTACAGGAAAGCCTGGACATGATTTATTGGTCGACAGATAAGCACAAGTATCAGGACTCACGAACGATCTATAGACCTTTAAACATCATTAACAATGTCCGTCTAGAGTACGGGTTGGTCATAATCTACCAAAAGACCTGAAAGGCCAAAGAATGTGCAATGGGATATTTAATTGGCACAACCGAGGAGAACTATGATAATACTATAACATGGGGACAACTAATCCTGGTTCGACATTTTTAATGAGACAGAGGGCAATTCTTTTCGTCATGGCTCTTGGACAATACATTTGGAGATTTCGAAATGTGATGCGACCCCTAATTCTAGTCGATGGTACAACTCTGAAAACTAGATATAAATACAAGTTGATCATTGCTATATGTCAAGATGTCAACATTCAATTTTACCCTCTTGCATTCGGTATTGTCATAGCAGGAATGATCTATCAACGAGCTGGTTCTTCACAAAGTTGAGAGAAGTAATCGGGAAAGTTGAGGACCTTGCATTTGTAACTGATCGGGGACCTCTATAATAGATGGTGTAAGTAAAGTTTTTCTCGGGAACATCATGGATATTGTATATGAAACTATGTGTCGGGACAAATGCAACGTTTCATTGTTCAGGAGAGTGCTAAAATTTACAGTGTTTAAGAGTATAATAAGTTTATGGTAGAATAAGAAGTAAATCATTCAGGCATGAGAGTATCTAATAAAAATGAGGATTGAACATTGACCATGGTCTCGTTTTCCAGGATATCGATACAATGTGATGATGTCAAACAATGCGGAGTCTAAAAATGCATTAATAAAGAAAGATCTAAGGTTGCCAATCCTTGCAATGATTGAGAACATTCGTAACAAGCTCCAACAGCGATTTCACGACTGACATGCGGAATCGAAGAGTTGCACGAGCATGCTAGCACCTGCTCAAAAGGACAAACTCTTCAAGACTGCAAAGATTGCGTGAAAGTTGAATGTGGAATCACTGGACGAGTTCCGCTTCTCCATGAAATGTGCACGTAATATCGCATATATGGTGGATTTACCTGATAACACCTGGACTTGTAGTCGATTTCAGTTGGAAAGTCTTTCATGTGAGCATGCAGTCCCAATGGTTATGTATAGAGACTTTGCAGCAAGAACCTTGTGCTTTCTTCACTACACAACTGATTATTGGGGAGCGGCGTATACTAAGAAGGGGTGGGCAAAACCCAATCAAAACCGTCAAAACCGTCCAAATCAAACCAACCTGATCGATATGGATCGATTTTTTTGTTGTTTTTACATGGGTTGGGTGAGTTGGTTGTGTAAGAGGCTGGGTTAGGTCAGGTTATGTGTTAACTCATGGAAACTGAATAAACCCGTCCAACCCAACCCGATTATATTTATGAACTTTATAAATGTTATGATATTGTTTGAACAAAATTGAGTCACTTTGTTTCTTCACACAATCTACAAGAGCTATAATATTTAGAAAAAAACTATATTAACATGTTAGTTTTTGTTGGGAAAATTGTGTAATAATCGAAAAGTTTGAGGAAATCATACAATATACTACCAATTAACTATGTTATATATACGCAAACACGATACATGAGAAGTCTTGAATATGACACAAGATATAGAAACTCTTAGAATATTATTATAATACTTTGATAGAATGCATTTTACGAAAAATAGTATAAGCATATATACATTCAACACAAAAATATTTTAATTACGAAGAGTATTTCTTGGCTTCATATAATTTAATATCAATATGTCCATGTAACGTTTTCGGGCATGAAGTGTCAAAATAATTTAGATTTTTTGTTCATTGCAACTATAGAGAGCTAATATTATATAAGCACGAGTTAATTATAAATCTGCCCAACCCTACCCGTCTACTTTAATTTTTGTTGACAAGTAATCCCAAACCGACCAACCCAACCTAACTCGACCGATACTTGGTTGGGTTGGGTTGAGTTAGGTTAAACTATGATCAAACCGATCATGTTGGGTTGGGTTTGGATTGAGACAAAAATTGACCCAACACACCCCATGCTCACCCCTAATTGAGACTATATTTCCTCTACTGAATGAAGTCGAGTGAAAGTTCCTGATCATATTCTCACACTTAATAGTTTGTTGCTATCCAAAGTTGAACCGTGTAGTCCGAATGTCCACATACATCTGAATACCATCTACCAAAAAGTTTTCTCGTTCACGTAGGTGTGACAGGTGTAGAGAAATAGAGCATACTAGCTAATTTTAAACGTTTACCTGCACTTCCAGGAGTAATCCATTAGTATCGTACTTAAGCATAGACTCCTTGAACTTCGAGTGTAATCTAGTGAAGACGTGTACGGTGCCCTCAAAACATCTCCGATCGACGGATAGTTGTTGAAGGCATCGATATTGTTAACAACTTTCAAATGGTCAAGGTCGATCATAGTCTTTTTGTGATGACACCTCACTACACTCTGAACGATGTAGACCAGTCCCAACTTCAATATGTATAACATTTAGTCACACTCCCTGATTGCGCCAATCAACTACGATGAAGCACCGTCCTATCCTTGAAAATACGCGTCGTACAACCTATTACTTCTTTGAGTATCGTTAATAGCAGCTTCGTCGCCCGTAATCTTCGGTCTAGTCATCGAGCAAACCCAAACATGGAGAAGGTAGAGACCTTGCCCCCGAGAACGAAGTGGAGGGCATTGCCATCAACTGGCCTAAGCAGCCAACAAAGTAATGCATCAATGATCTGCCCAAAGTACTGCACATCTCTCAACTGATACAGAGGCCACAGGAAGGATTGACCTAGCATATCTGCGTGTTGATCATCCACAACTTCAATACAATAGTGAAACTATCAAAGCTACTATTCGAGTACAATTTTTTGCCATTTGTCTTAACTCCGCATCTAGATGGTACTCCATCCTAAAAAAATCAAATATTAAAACTTTTAACAAAAGATAATAGAATAAAACATAATCTCAAAAAACTAATCGAACCGAATTGTAGCCACAATATGCAAGAAATGGATTCATTTTACACCGATACTAATAAAAAAAATATATATTAATATATTAAAGGAGAAAAAAGAATTACAGACAAAAATAAGAAAAGAAAAATAAATTTTAAAAATAATTAAGAAATTTTAAAACTATTTCCAAAAAATTAAAACAAATTAAATGAAAGGAATTTATAAAAATTAAATAACTGATATAAATATTATTTAATTAAAGTTGGAAAAATTTAAGTTTTATCATAAGCAGAAGAACTAAAAAGAATTTTAAATTGAAAAAAAAATTATTTATAATATGAAGAGAATAATTAAGAAATTTTAAAATGACTTCCAAAAAAATTATAATAAAAACAAAATAAAAAATTAAATTATAAAAATTAAATAAATAGGATAAATATTATTTAATTATAATTGAAAAAATTAACTCTTATCATAAAAAGAAAAGAATTAAAAATAATTTTAAATAAAAAAATATTTGTAATATGAACAAAATAATTAAGAAATTTTTAAACTATTTCCAAAAAAAATCATAATAAAAACAAAACAATTAAACAAAAGGAAATTATGAAAATTAAATAAAAAAATATAAATATTATTTAATTAAAATTGAAAAAAATAAATTAACAAAGAATATAGGGTAATTGGCACAAAAAGTCCTTACCATGACGGGTTTTGTGGAAAACGTCCATACGTTTGATATTTTGGTGTAAAATGTTCATACATTCGCATTTTCTTGCGCAAAACGTCATTTTCACCCATTTTTAACATAAAATGACAATTATACCCTTCTATATAAATAAAAAAGAAAAGAAAAGAAAAGAAAAATAAAGAATATATTGCAATATGCTCCTCAACTTTTTAAAAATGCAAATCAGTCCAAGAAAATTGCTCACTTTATCATAATTACACCCAAGCCCCAGTCTCCAGCCGGCAGAATCTTCCCATCTCTATCAACACCTACTTCCACCTCCAAAAAACCACGATCCCACCTCCTAGGCTGCCGAGTATCACCACCACCGGTATCGGCATCACCCACCCAACAAATCCGACCACTATCCCCATCTCACGACGCTCCCAAATGCGCCTCCATAACCACAAAATTGGTCACCGTTCGCAGCCAAAAACTTGGCGACAACCACTCTTCCGATCACACTCATCACGCCCAACACATATCGGTCTCTTCTACACTCCAAAGCACATCCAATGGTTTCATATCATCACATAGTGCAACAATTCAGAATTTTCAGGCCCAAATTCCAGCCCCTCGCGCACGCGTATAACTTCAGTGAATCCACCTCCAATGAAAGGCAAAATGATGTTATTTCTACAAATTGGACTCAATAAAACCTTCAGCAGGTCAATACGATATTGAGTAACTCCTCAATTGAATCGATTGATCCATTACTTGCTCCAATTTTTTAAATCAAAATCTGCCCAATTTTTGGCCATTTGACATAAAATCTGCCATATTTTTTCTTCTGTTGAAGTTCGAGTTTGCTGTCTATTGGTGGTAGATATGGGCGTCGATGATGTCTTACAACGACTGGTGATGGTGATTGTGGTTAATTTTGAGGAGGGAGATCAGAGATGGGAAGGTTCTGCCGATTCGAAATGGTGGAGACGGGTGCTTGGGTGCAATTATGATAAAGTGAGCCATTTTCTTGCAATTATCTTGGACTGATTTGCATTTAAAAGAAGTTGAGGAGCATATTACAATTTATTCTTTATTTTTCTTTTCTTTTGTTATTTATATAGGAGGGTATAATTGTCATTTTATGTTAAAAATTGGTGAAAATGACGTTTTGCGCAAGAAAATATAAAGGTATGGACATTCTGCACCAAAAAATCAAACGTATGAACGTTTTCCACAAAACTCGTCATAGGTAAGGACGTTTTGCGCCAACTACCCTATATTTAAAATTTAAAAAAAATATTTTATTATAAAAAGAAAAGAATTAAAAATAATTCTAAATTAAAAAGAAAATGAAAAAAAGTTGGACGTCGGTTCAATAGTCGATCCAAGCCGATCGACTGTTTAATGTCGGTGGCCCAGGCAGACTATTTTCTCGTCATTTCTGGTGAGATAATGTTTCAAATTGTAGTATATACACATAAAAATGTATTACAACTAATATTCGACCTAAATAATGAAGAATAAATATTATACGTCACAATTTAATTCACAAATTTTTGAAACACAATAAATGAAATATCAATCTCATAATAATAATAAAAAATTAATCTTGTTGAAAATAATGATCGGTGTGTGATTGTCTGCGTTGGATTGACTATAAGGATGCTTCTTCGACTGGATTCGAAGGTGAACTATGTGAGTTTCCTTTTTTTTCTCTTCACTTAAAGAGTTGGTACAAAATCGGGGTATTTTTAGATTTTGATATTTTAACCTTCAATACTTTTTTATTTTTATTTTTTGTAATGGTCAAAGGCTCGTATTCCCTACTCCGAAAATTACACCCATTCGCCAAAATCTATTTCTTCAGTTTTTGGTCCTTCGCACTCCAATTTTCACTTCAAGAACCCATTTTTATCCAAGAATAGTGGGAGGGAAAGATTTAGGACTAAGGCCGTTTCCGGCCTGGATTTTGGTGTGTTTGAGACTGCTCAGTCAGTTCTCCAAGCAGCTGAAGTGTTAATTGCTATCGTTGTTATACATAAAAGTGGTCATTTTTTGGCAGCTTATCTTCAGGGCATCCATGTGAGTAAATTTGTCGTTGTGTTTGGTCCAATCTTAGCTAAATTTAATTCGAACAATGTAGAGTTATTCAATTAGAGCAATTCCTCTTGGTGGTTTTGTGGGTTTCCCTGATAATGATCCTAAGGGTGATATTCATGTTGATGATGAGAATTTACTGAAAATGGACCAATATTTGATAGGGTTCTTGTTATTTTTGCTGGTGTGATTGATAATATAATATTTTCCTATCTCATAATCTTTGCACGAGCGTTGTCTATTGGATTGCCTGTTCAAGATGCCTTCCCTGGTGTACTTGTGCCTGAGGTTGGGCCTTATTCAGCTGCTTCGCGAGATGGAGTACTGCCTGGTGATATTTTAGCTTTCAATGATATTGAATTCTCGAAAACAAGTTCTAATTTGGTTTCTGAAGTTGTTGATGTAATTAAGAGAAGTCCCGGAAGAAATATATTGTTTAAGGTTAGGAGGGGACAACAGAATGTGGAAATTTATGTCACTCCTGATGAGAATTCCGATGGTACTGGTAGAATAGGAGTTCAATTATCACCAAATGTTAAGTTTTCGAAGATTAAACCAAATACTATTATGGAGGTTTTTAGTGTTGGAATAAATTTGTTGCAGTAAATAAATTTCCAGAATATGACTTGCAATTGTATAAAAATAAGAACGAAATGCATGAACAGTAAGAATAAAATAAATAAAGAGCAAGAACATAATGCATAAAGAATTCCAGAATTCGGAATAAAGATGATCGATGCGAGAACTAGGCTCTCTGTCCTTAAGACGTTTATACCCCGTCACACGGTATATGGTAAAGCGTCTCACGGGCCCGACCTAAGTCCAAGCCCCGACCCGACCTGAGCCGGTCGGTCGGACGGACGGACGGCGCGCGTGGCCTTGGATCAGTCTAGACATTGTCTAAGACTCTCCCCTTTCAAAAACTATTGGTACCCCTTGGGGTCCAAACCCATTTCCAAATTTGAAGTTTATTAAGTGGTTCAAGGTTGTGTTTGCAACCTATATTAGATTGGAACAGTTTTCCAATTCTTTCCCATTTATTCATATTATTTATTGTCCAACTTTGAACCATAATTTCTCATTCATATTGAAATGATTTTTCACAATTAAATATTCTACACTCGTCTACTCGGAACGTAGAATTTTATTGAACATTAATTTCAATAAATCGGACACCGGGGCCCACTTAAAATTGTGGTCAAAGTTGGCACCATTTCCAACAATCCCCCACATGAATGGAAATTATCATGACAATGCAATGCAGACACGAACATAGAGTACAGGCGAAAGACTTATTGCATAAGGAGAGGTAGCTTTTGACTTTGAACCCGCCTTAGTGGAATACTATCCAGTTTACTTGGCTAATCAGTGAACTGATGTCTTGAACTGTTCAGCCGTTGGTGTAAACCAAGACAACAGTATCCACACAATAACCTTTCTATTCAATTCTTAGGTTCTCATAGTAGTGTTCATTTTGGCTTTGAACAATTCTTGGATTCTTAAGTGCTTTAGAGAATTTTAAGCCCCAAATTCTCATAGAAGCAGCCCCACTTCACACTTATATAGGTGATCTCCTATTAAGAGTATTCTGCTGTACTCCACTCGGTTTATCCAAGCTATATGAATCATTAAACGTTACAACTTAACCTTTTACATTCTGCAGACAACATTTTTTATAAAGGGATGGTTAAGTGCTTAACTGAGTCTCAATAACTTAGTTGTCCCATTGAATCAAGATCTTGAGATCTCCAGTCAACAAGGTTGGGTTACCATCATTAAGATTCATGCATGTTCGGTTTTAATCCCATTTCCTTTGATCGATAATATACTTGATCTCTTGGTAGGCCATTTGTAAGCGGATCCGCGAGATTCTCCTTTGATTTCACACAATCAATGGAGATAATACCATTTGAGATCAACTGCTTTATGGTATTGTGTCTACGACGTATATGTCTAGACTTACCATTATACATGCAATTTTGTGCCATTGCAATAGCTGACTGATTGTCATAGTGAATACTAATTGCAGGCACCGGCTTAGGCTAACACGTAATATCTTCCAAGAAGTTACGAAGCAATTCTGCTTCTTTTCCACCTTTATCTAAAGTTATAAACTCCGATTCCATTATTGATTGAGCTATGCAAGTTTGCTTTGAGGATTTTCAAGACACAGCCGCACCACCAAGTGTAAATATATAACCACTTGTAGATTTATAATCCTTCATATCAGATATCCATTTTGCATCACTGTATCCTTCTAATACTGCTGGATATCTCATTTAATGTAATCCAAATTTTAAGGTATGTTTTAAATATCGAAGTACCATATTCAATGCCTTCCAGTGATCATTGCTTGGATTACATGTGAACCTACTCAGTTTACTAACTGCGAACGCAATGTCAAGACGTGTGCAATTCATTAAATACATCAGATTTCCAACGACCTGAGAATATCTTAATTGATGTACAGGTTCACCTATATTGTTTGCTAAGTGTAGACTCGTGTCTACCAGAGTTTTGACAGACTTTCATCAAAGACTCCAAATCTCTTTAGCACAGACTCAACATAATGAGATTGTGAAAGAACAAGACCATCTAATGTTTTAGAAATTTTAATTCCAAGAATTACATCTGCTACACCCATGTCTTTCTTGTCAAATGTTTTGTTAGAATTTTCTTAGTAGACACAATGATATCATGATTGCTACCTAGAATTAGCATATCATCCACATATAAACATACTAAGATATATGCTGTCGGTGTACTCTTATTATACACACATTTATCACACTCGTTAATTTTAAAACCATTTGACAACATAGTTTTGTCAAACTTTTGGTGCCACTGCTTTGGCGCCTGGTTTAATCTATATAAAGATTTAACGAGTTTACAAACCTTTTTCTCTTATCCATGAGCCACAAATCATTCAGGTTGCTCCATGTATATTTCTTCTTCCAACTCACCATTTAGAAAAGCTATTTTAACATCCATTTGATGAATTTCGAGATTATGTATCACAGCAATTGCAATAAGGATTCTTATCTAAGTAATCCTCGTTACTAGTGAGTAAGTATCAAAGAAATCAAGACCTTCCTTTTGTCTATATCTTTTTGCTACCAAACGAACCTTATATTTATCAATAGATCCATCCGATTTTAACTTTTTCTTGAAAATCCACTTGCAACCTAGATGTTTATTTCCAGGTGGGAGATCAACCTACTCCCAAGTATGATTTTGCATTATCGATTCAATTTCACTATTGATAGATTCTTTCCAAAAAGGAGCCTATGGTGTTGACATTGCTTCACTGAATGTCTTTGGTTCATTTTCGATCATGTACGTTAGAAATTCTGAGCTGAAGGACGTAGACTTTCTAGCCCTTTTACTGCGTCTAAGTTCTTCTTCACTTTCATCATCATTTGCAGTATCGTAAGTTCATTTTGTTGAACCTACATCACTTTTGTCTTTACGAGGAAAGACATCTTCGAAAAAACTTGCATTCCTTGATTCAATTATTGTGTCTTCATGTATATCCAGAATCTCGAATTTATGCACAAGGAAGCGATATGCACTACTGTTATGAGCATATCCAATAAATATGCAATCTACAGTTTTTGGTCATATTTTTATTTGTTTAGGTTTTGGCACTTCTACCTTTGCCAAACACCTCCACACTTTCAAGTATTTATATGAAGGTTTATGACCTTTCCATAACTCGTACGATGTTTCATCCTTTACTTTGTGTGGTATTTTGTTAAGAATGTGATTTACCGAGAGGATAGCCTCCCTCCACAAATTCTGTGGTAGACCAAAACTAATCAACATAGCATTCATCATTTCTTTAAGCGTGCGGTTCTTTCATTCTGC
Source organism: Fraxinus excelsior (assembly GCA_019097785.1). NCBI lineage: Eukaryota > Viridiplantae > Streptophyta > Magnoliopsida > Lamiales > Oleaceae > Fraxinus > Fraxinus excelsior. The sequence goes on along the minus strand of CM032624.1, from coordinate 50,011,314 downwards.
AATTCCATTAGATTGAGGTGAGTAAGGAGTCGTTGTTTGATGAATGATGCCTTGTTGAGAACAATATTCTTCAAACGGCGCTCCATATTTTCCACCTCTATCACTTCGAACAATTTTTATTGTTTTGCTAAGTTGATTTTCAACTTCATTCTTATAATGTTTAAACATTTCCAAAGCCTCATCTTTGCTTCTTAACAAATAAACAAAACAGTACCGAGTGCAATCGTCAATGAAAGTAATGAAATACTTTTTCCCACCTTTAGTTTGTACGGATTTCAAGTCACATATATCGCTATGAATTAATTCTAAAGGTAAAGTATTTTTATCAACTGAAGGAAATGGTCTTTTGGCTAACTTAGCCTCAACACAAGTTTCACATATGTGATTAGGATCAAAACTTAAAGAATGTAGCAAATTTAAGTTCATTAATTTGCCCACAAATTTAAAGTTTGCATGTCCTAATCGTTTATGCCATAAACAAGAAGAATCAACAATATACGCAGAAGTAGAAGCTTCATTCATCTTGTTCAATTTAGGTACAAAAGTAAGAACATGTCATCAGTCATGTAACCCTTTCCAACGTACATCCCATTTTTAGTTAGTACAAATTTGTCAGACACAAATACTAACTTAAACCCATTCTTGCTAAGAAGAGAACCAGAAACAAGATTTTTCCCAATGTCCGACACATGCAGCACATTGTTGAAGACGAGTTCCTTGCCAGATGTCATCTTCAAGGTCACATTTCCTTGTCCTTCATCCTTTGAGCTTGATGAATTTCCCATGAACAATTATTCTCCATCGATAGTTTTGTAATCAGAAAACACGTTCTTTTCACCACAAATGTGGCGAGTGGCACCAGTATCCACCCACCATTCCCTGGGATTTCCAACACTATTACATTCAGATATTACAGCAGATAGATGCATTTCTTGAACACTTTCAGTCAGATTTTCAGTTTCAACAATATATGCATAGTCAATTTTCTTTTTAGGCTTGCGACAGTCACTTGCACGATGTCCGAGTTTGCCACAGTTGAAGCAGTCCCCTTTGAACTTTTTGTTCTTCTGGTTGTTTTCATTTTTCTTTGGAGCAAAGTTTGACTGCTTCCTTTTCATGTTCTTCTTTGAACTTGATTCGTCCATATTTGCCTTAGCTTCCATGCTTGGTCCCTCGTCCCTCCTTTCAGATTTCTTAGTATCTTCTTCGATCCTCAAACGCACAATCAGCTCCTCCATGTTCATTTCCTTGCATTTGTGTTTGAGGTAATTTTTGAAATCTCTCCATGAGGGCGGGAGTTTTTCAATTACTGCTGCTACTTGGAATGACTCACTTACAGTCATTTTTTCATCGTGTAAATCATGGAGAAGTATCTGCAAATTTTGAACTTGAGAAATAACAGATTTAAAGTCAATCATTTTATAATCCAAAAATTTACCGACAAGAAATTTTTTAGATCCAGCATCTTCAGTTTTATATTTTTTTTCTAAAGATTCTCATAATTCTTTTGCAGTTTTCATTACGCTATATACACCATACAGCGAATCATTCAGTCAATTCAGTACATAATTTTTGCATAAGAAATTAGAATGTTTCCATGCGTCAAAAGCAATAATCGAAGCTCGATTATTTTCTCCTTGTTGAACAGATGGAGGATCCTTAGTGAGAAACCTTGCCAAGTTCAGAGTGGTGAGATAGAACAGCATCTTCTGCTGCCATCTCTTAAAATTGATTCCATTAAAATTTTCAGGTTTCTCTCCATGAGGAATATGAGTTGAAGCAGACGGACTAGCTACAGTTAACGTAACTGTAGCCATAGTTGGTGTCACAGTAGAGGTCACAGCCACAGTAGGGGTCACATTCATAGTAGGGGGAATTGCATTCGTCCCAGAAGTGTTAGCCATTTCTGTTTTCAAAACAAAAGATCAACAAATCAGAATTTACATATGAAATCCTGTAGAATAGTATCATACTTGAAATAAGCAAGTACAATTATGGAAATAGTATTTATTAAAATAAAAAACGTCTTAAGATTGTTGGAATAAATTTGTTGCATTAAATAAATTTTCAGAATATGACTTGCAATTGTATAAAAATAAGAACGAAATGCATAAACAGTAAAAATAAAATGAATAAACAGCAAGAACATATTGCATAAAGAATTTGGAATAAGGATGATCGATGCGAGAACTAGGCTATGTCCTTAAGACGTTTATACCCCGTCACACGGTATGTGGTAAAGCGTCTCACGGGCCGGGCCCAAGTCTAAGTCCCCGACCCGAGCTCGGTCGGTCGGTCGGACGGCGCGCGCGCATGTGACCTTGGATTAGTCTAGACATTGTCTAAGACTCCCCCCTTTCAAAGACTATTGGTACCCCTTGTGGCTCAAACTCATTTCCAAACTTGCAGTTTATTAAGTGGTTCAAGGTTGTGTTTGCAACTTATGTGGGATTGGAACATTTTTCCAATTCTTTCCCATTTATTCCTATTATTTATTGTTCAACTTTCAATCATAATTTCTCATTCATATTGAAATGGTTTTTCACAATTAAATATTCTACACTCATCTACTCGGATCGTAGAATTTTATTGAACATTAATTTCAATAAATCGGACACCAGGTCCCACTTAAAATTGTGGTCAAAGTTGACCCACTTCTGGTCAAAGTTGGCTCCATTTCCAACATTTAGTTACTCCAGGCGTGAATTTCGGGGCCTAACATCAAATGTCTTGGACAATTTGAAACAAACTTTTTAAAATTTCTCTCAATCTGCCAATAAGGTTTCCGGTTCAGTTGCCATTATAGCCGTTGTTGCAGAAGTTACTAAGTAGAACATTGATGGCCTTTTCCAATTTGCAGCTGTTTTAAATCTTAATCTTGCGGTAATAAATGTTCTTCCTCTGCCTGCTTTAGATGGGGGGCTTGTTGGCATTGATCCTCATTGAAGCAGCCCGAGGTAGGAGAAAACTTCCATTAGAACTAGAGCAGCAGATTATGTCATCTGGCATCATGCTTGTTATAGTTCTCGGGGTATTCCTCCTTGTTCGTGACACATTAAACCTCAGGTTCGTCAAAGATTTATTATGATACTCGTTTCTGCTTACTATGTGAATTGTAATCTGTTCTGAATATAGTTCCAGATATAAATTTGGAATTTGGTTGGTTCTTCGAGATATCTCACCAAAGAGACGGAATATGCCCGGGTCGCTTGATGCTTTCGCTTCTTCTACGACCTTGTATTCAGGTGCATTTGGCCCTTTCTTGATTTTGTTTTGATGCCAATAGGTTTACAATGCCATGTATATTGCTTGTTACTCATACCGTCTGATTAATGAAAGTCTTAAACAAACTTATCACCATCCTTGGGTACTTGTGGGATTATGAACTCTAGGTATTACTTAATAGCTTTCAGTTTTTTTTCAAATTAGCGAGTGTTATAAATTAGGGAGCTCATGGGATTGTCGATAAATGCCCCCTTAAATTAGAAGGTGCAATAGAATGAGAGGAGAATAATATCTAGAATATATCGTACATTATATTTGTTAAATTCTAGCGTCTAATTATTGCCGTTCCACAGAGTCGGTATGTGGATCGACCTCCACGGTGAGGTCGCCGTTGGGGTTGGAAGGGGACAGGAAGCCCCCTCCTTGGGGGGCGGGGGGCGGTGCCTCCGTACCAAAATTTCATTATGGGTAGTTTAGGAATTTTTGTAAGTGTGCGAGTTCTCTTCTAAATTTCTTTTCATCATGGTGAATTGATGCAGTGGCGAAAGAGGATACGGATACAGTCTCACATTGAGGTAAACTTGTATCAATCTTGTGCATCTTTATTTCTTTTTGCTTCGATGAAATAGAAATAGAGTTTATAATTCTCGACAATACCTACCCCTTCAGGTGTTGATTGACATAGATTCTTGGTAGAGTAAGACAACATCTAGATTTTCTTAAGATTAATTGAGTTAGTTATCTTAGGAATCTTAAACTAAGCTTTGATTATAAGAAACATTGTTTTGATTGCTAAAGACGGTGTTGAGTAGGACGTGGTTAAATTTTGAAAGATATGGCATATTTTGACTAAATAATTTCATGATCATCCCCATGGTTGGACTGGCATATTTTAGTTGTTAATTCTACGAAGTCGGTGATGCCGAATTCTAGAGTCACTAATATTGTATTCATTTTTTAGCAAGGTTTTAGAAAATTAGTCAAGGACAGTTCAAAATTCCTATTCTTACGCAACAATGTCGCTTGAAATGAGCATAGTATAATCGTAAAATAGCCAGTTCTTCTCTTACCAATTGTGTTGGATTTGAAGATTAGAGAAAGGTGATCCTTTAAGTTCTTTCAAGTCAGATTTTTAGGCATCCACGAATTCTATCTAGAAGGTAAAATATTATAGCAAAAAAACCTATTAAATTTGTACACAACTCAATGTTTGTGATAATAAAGAGGCTACGAGTACTCATTATTTTATTAAATACTATTGTCAGTTTGAGGTCTTTGAAATGTTCAGAGAATTCTGGACAAAAGCAAAGCAAAATGGTGTTGCTAATAGTATAAATTGCACACTTTAGTTTTAGATATGGCTACGAGCATGTTTGGCCAAAAAAAATACAAAAAAATAGTAAACAATAAAAAAAACCTATTAGCTTATGAGTTAGGAACCCACAAATTATGTTGACCAAAATTCACGAACTAAATTGTTACTTGTTGATCACAATTTCGAATTCGATGCTATATGTTTGTTCTAGTTTTTGTTGTTTTTTATGATGTAGGTTTGATGCTTCGTAAGCAAGATTTCTTAAATGCTTGCCTAGGTGGATTGCTTTTATGCTTTTGAATGCTCTATCTTCAAGATGGCTTGTTAGAATGGAAGAGTATTGCCGACTCATTATTTCGATGAATCATTTCTTTGGATAGAAGAAGACTATGTAAACACTTACTCGAAAAAGATCTCCCTCCAAGCCGTACATTTAACTTTTATCGAATACGGCTTTCCGTAGAATTCTATATGTATCTTTGAGATCGAGTATGAAATCACGTTTACTCACTTTAAGATAGTTGTCCATACATTAATAAGGGATGTAAGAATTCTCGAGAAGAGAGAAGCTGTACTGATCCCTCTTCTCCCAATCTCACTTATTAGATTTTATTGTGGAAGACATTTTTTTATGAAGAATTCGCCATGATAAACCTAATTATGCATAATATCATGAAAAATGGATACAAATTTTTTACTGCTATTTAGTATCGTCTAAAAAATATCCAAAAATATAAAATTTAGGTATTTGTATACTATCGAAGTAAGGAACCATCACGGAGTCACGGTCCTAACCAAATACCAATTACATAAAAATATAAAAAATAAATGAGATAAATTGTTTTTGCTTTGAAAAAGAACAAGAGAAAAAGTGAATTATTTGGATCATTCAAAATTGATTTTTGATCACAAGTTGCAATAGAGAAAATTATTTAGTTGGGATTTTATTGCTCTGACTTTAGGGCAATTACCACTCTTGCCATTGGGCAATTCTGCAAAATATCATAAAGAAACTCTGCCCACTCACATCCCTTCAGGAAACTCAATTCATGCAGTGTTGTCATCAAGTAAAATCAGTACTCCAGAGCGCTTGTTCATGCTAGGACGTAAGCATAATCTTTGCACACTTCTTTGCAAAATGCACGACACACATCGTTCAAAATCAATACACTCCCTTGTTAAATGCGGGTGTCACTCGCACATCCATGCTAAGGCATCAACATGAAGCAAGACAACGCCATATCATAGTCATCACGACCAAAACGTACAAATCTAACACAAATCAAGTTGAGTTTGCATCATTTTTTAATTAATATCAATCAATTATGTAAAGGTGCAATAAAGGAAAATGTTGTGTAAGAATAGTGGCCATTAAAATTTGCAATTCGGGTCAATGCAAAAGGTTAGAAGGGAGCCATGCAGCCACCGAAATAAGAAGAAAGAGGGGATATAAATATTCCTGCGTGGCTAAGAATGGGCAATAAGTCGTGCTTATGGCCTTTAAAGTCGTTGACTCCAAGGAAAACTTTTACCATAAAAGCCGCATTTAATAGAAGGCGTCATCACGAGGCAGTGCCGGGCCAATCGGGGCGGTGAATTTTGAGAACGCGTTAGACCTCACTCCTTTGAAAATACCCAGGCGTATTAAATTTCAATTAGTCAATTTTAGCCCCCATTTGCTTTGTCTATTTTCAATGTGGGCCCCCCGCAACGCTTGCATTTAGTAGGGCCTACACTTTTTCAAAACTTTTTAGCTTTTCCTGTCTATTGGATTTGATATTTGTCGACGTAATTTAATAACGCGGTTTTATGTTTAAAATTTTATTTATTATCGTGTTTAATTTTATGGAGTATTGCCGAATATTCATTGGTATATTAAGAGGGAATTTTTTTAATTATAATTCATTTCAAAATTAAAATAAAAGTTTTAAAATTTCACAAATCAGATATTTATTAAATTTTATTTCTGAAATAATTAATTAAATATATATTTTATAAATTATATATAAGGTCAAAATTCTATACAATGTGGTCACAAATTATCGAAGTAATTGGTTTCAAATAATTTATCGGTCACAATTAAAAAATTTATAGCTTACAAATTATTTCACGATCACAAATTTATTAAATTAATAGATTACATGTTATTCATTGATTACAAATCACAAATTTTATAAATCAAAACTTATTCTATGGTCGCAAAATATCAAATTAATTGACAACAAATTATTAAATTATTTGTTACAAATTATCTATCTCATGGTCACATAATGTTTATTGATCACACATTAACCACTTTATTGGTCACAAACAATCAAATTATTTATGACCACTACCATCACTTGTAACCACCACCTCACCACTGTCACCAACTGCATTGTCGTCGAAATCACCTTCGTCAAACCACAACCACCATCCATCATCTCAAATACCGCAACCAACACCACCACTAGCCTACCACTCTATAACCACACCCACCACCAAAAAAAATCCTCAAATATGCCGTTGGGCACTACTACCACCACCTATATCAACAATAACTACCATCGCATCATCAATCACAACACCACCACACACAACCCACCATAACAACCACATCACCATCACAGTAACCACGACACTACCGCCTAAGCCACCACACGCTTCAACACCACCCCACCTACAACACACACCATCATACCCACTGCACACAACAATACAACCACCACAACCGCAAAACCAACACAGCGCACAATATCGCCGCCGAATTGTCAATCATGGCATCGCTTAAAAATTAAAAGAAAAAAAAGGAAGAAGAAGAATGGATTTGCATCAGGTCATGTGCAGCAGTGCTGCCGGAATTGTCGGAGCCATCAGAGAGAGACGGAAGAAATGGGTTGTAATTTGTGGTTTTGGAATTTTTAGGGTGTAGGTGGGTATGATTTAGAGTGAGAAGATAGACGATATTGAATATTATTAATATCTGACTTTTGTATAAATAAAATTTAGATCTAATTTTTGAAATTTGATCTTGAAAGATCTAGTTAACTGTAATTTCCACATATTAATATGTAAGAAGGAATTACCCATTTGTTGCTTTGCCCATCAATGTGGGCCCGTTACCACATATAGCTCCTGTTTGACACCCATTAATTTCTATTTCTCTTTCTCTTTCTCATTCTTCATTTCAACCACACATTCTCCAAATAAAATAATATTACACACAAATCAAAAACTTTTCATCACTTTTCCACCATACATTCTCACATCAATCACTATTCCAAAATTTCTATTTCTACCAAAAATGGGTTTCAAACATGGGCATATTAATATGGACCCAACTTTTTTTTTTAAAATAACGTGTGATTTGGGTTTGACGTAAGAATGACACTTTTTACTTAGTATTTTAAATAAGATCGAATAATATAAGAGAGTTGTTCAATTTTATCCAGTAATAATAATAATAAAAATCTAATAATAAAAAAGTTATTAATATTTTATGTGTAATTGTCCGATATTACCACGCTATATTCCCCATTTGGCATGTAGTCAAAAGAGTATTAAAATTATGTCCCCGTTTTGGAAGGATTTATAATGATTTAATTTATCAATAAATATAAATAGGTGTGGTATACGTTAACTGGAGGTCCATTGAAATGTGTGGTTGAAAATAAAGTTTCACAAATTTATGAATATTTCATAAGTTTGTCAAACAAAATACAACTTTGCACGATGATTTAATTTAACTTTTTTTTTTTGGTTAAATTTGATTATTTATACAATCTTCTTCTTCTTCTTTATTATTATTATTTTTTAAAAACCTACGTCTATGAGGAATTTCACTTTTAATGTAAAAATTTTTTGCCTTCATTTGACAAAATCATTTCAATTGTCTCATAACTATTATATATCTACTCATCCACCACTCGCTTCCATCTATTTAGAAATTATAAAGCGTTTGTAAATTCTTACCGAATGGAGGCTTTAGCATAAAAATCATTGTTTGTGGTTTCTTTGAAAATAGTTGTCAAGACACTTTTCAAGCTTCCTCTTTAATCTTAACCCTATTAATCTAAAGATTAAGCTATTAGATAATATCACACACATATAATTTGAATAGTATCTTCACCATATCCCTTATGTGCACACCATAGTTATTTTTCCAATTAAAGTCTCACACCTACATAATTTTTAGTAATATTCAACCTTATTATGAGAAATAGTCTAAATTATTATATGTTTTTTATTATTTAAATATTTAATTGACGCAAAATTAATTCTTTAACATCCCTCTACAAATTAGTCTTGTTCGAATATATCAATCTTGGATTCCGACTACCCATTTGAACTTTAAATCGATCAAATTGCTAGTTTAAATTTATTGAACACTGATACCTTATTAAACCATGTGATCTAAAATTTAAGCTGCTAGATGGACTGGATTTATTGTTGGAGTTTATTGAATTCTGATACATTGTTAAATCACTTGATAAAAAAACTTGAATAATTTTTGTTGATGTTTTAATTGATAACTAGTAATATGTGTATGGAAGAAGAAAAAAGGTCTAGGCAAGTCCCATGTCAAAATCTCACACTTTGTTTTGGTCTTCAATTTCTAGTCACTTCCCTTTTTATTGCCGAGTCATTTGCTCAAGTAGAAGCCTTCCAGTTCCCACACCCCTTCTCTCGCTCTATCTGTTTTCTCTTCTTATATGGCCAATCCCACTCCACTCCCTCACATCCCTTTCTCTACTAACCACCGCCGCCGCCACCTCCGCCACCACAACCGCCATCGCCTCCACGACTTTGAACCACCCACTTTATCTTTATTATCCATGGAGCAATTCCCGGTCAACCTATTGCCTTCTGATGAGAAAAGAAATGTTATCAATGAAATGGATTTCTTTGCCGACAAGAAAGATGGCGACGAGTCGAAAACAGGCACCGACGACGATGAAGATATCAACAAAAAAGATTTGAGTGCAGACACACAATTGGATTTCAATGTAAATGTAAGATTTTCTTAGTACTGTTTGTTTAATATTGATCAGTTTGGTTTGTGTGCTTAAGAATTCTTGTTTTATATATATAGACTGCTTTGCATCTTCTCACTGCAAACACTAGTAGTGATCAGTCCATAGTGGACGACGGGATTTCTCCGAATTCAGAAGATAAAAGATCAAAAACTGAGGTGAGATAAGTTGTATATGTATTTTTGAGTTTCAACGATGCTGAATAGAGCTCGATAATATATTGACTTGTATTAAATGTTAATCGATTTAGATGGTTGTCCTTCGAGCTGAAATGGAAAGAATGAATTCAGAAAATCTTCGTCTAAAGGACACGTTGAATCAAGTAACAAACAACTACAACAATCTCCAGATACATCTGATGACACTGATGCAACAACGAGAAAGAGATCATCAGAGAGCTCTTCGTGATGATAATGGTATAACAGAAGAACATGGAGGAAAACTAGTGGATGATACTAATAAGCAACATCAAAAAGGTAATGGATTTGTGGTGCCTAGACAATTTATGGATCTTGGACTAGCTACCAAGACGGAAGAGGCTTCATTATCGTCGTCTGAGGGGAGGAGCTGCCCGGACCGATCACGATCCCCCATGAATAATATCGATGGATTGTCGAAGGAAATTGGGCGAGAGGAGATTTCAGATAAGGGGTCGCACGGTTGGGGCTATTCTCCGAAAAACATCGATCAAGCTGCTGAGGCTACTATGAGGAAGGCCCGAGTTTCTGTTAGAGCCCGATCAGAGGCTCCAATGGTACGTGATTGAATCTAGTATACATAACGACAAATTAAATCTTGTTCTTAATAACATTGAATAGACTATGCCATTGAAAAATTTGGTTGTTTTCAGATCACGGATGGATGCCAATGGCGCAAGTATGGGCAGAAAATGGCAAAGGGAAACCCGTGTCCTCGGGCATATTATAGATGCACCATGGCTGCTGGTTGCCCAGTTCGAAAACAAGTATGTCTAACTTTTGAACAACCAAGATATTATTGCAATTTCAATATCAATAAATGATTTACTAATTCCATACAAGAATTCACACTATTTTAATATGCATACAGAGGCAAGTTCACTGTTTACCTGCTAATCTTTGAAAATTTTCAGTCATTAAGGCAGGTTTGTTTTGGACTAGTCAACATGATTAAGATGGAGAAATATGTGAAAATTAGTCAGTTATTTCATTTCATTGTGTATCTAGTACGGTCCAACGTATCAAATATACAGCAAGTGTACTAGCAATTTGTTCCCTTCGAGCATGTTGTGTACACAGTATTTGACATTAAAATATACGAGATTTTGACTTTTTTTCGTCCTGACAGGTACAAAGATGTGCAGAAGACAAAACCATCCTAATAACAACCTATGAAGGCAATCACAACCACCCATTGCCACCAGCAGCCATAGCAATGGCATCGACTACATCTTCAGCTGCAAGAATGCTACTCTCCGGTTCCATGCCAAGTGCCGATGGCCTAATCAACTCAAATTTCCTCGCCCGCACCCTCTTCCCTTGCTCCTCCAGCATGGCCACCATATCCGCCTCCGCGCCTTTTCCTACTGTTACATTGGACTTAACTCAAACCCCAAATCCCTTACAATTCCCAAGATCTCAAAACCAATTCCAAATATCATTCCCTAATGCCGCCCACAGTTTTTCAAGCAATCCAGCAGCCCTTCTACCGCAAATCTTCAGCCAGGCATTATACAACCAATCCAAGTTTTCTGGTCTTCAAATGTCACAAGACATGGAAGGAGGTCACCAGGCCGCGACGTCACTCCCGGCCGCTATGCACCAAGGCCAACAAAACCAACTTACTGATACAATGAATACACTGGCAGCAGATCCAAACTTCACTGCTGCATTGGCAGCAGCCATTACATCCCTTATTGGGAATTCACATCCAAACAATGCCAACAATACTGCATCAAACGTCGCAGCCACCACCACCAGCAACAACGGCGGTAGCGTTACCACTAGCAACAATAATAGCAATGGAAACAATAAAGTTAGCAGCTCAAACTTTCCAGTGAATTGAATACCAATAAGCTTTATATTCCATTTTTTTCTTTGAAAATTTTCGGGATTTTTTTTTACTGTTATTATTCTCATTTTACTCCAATAGACTATTAAGAAATGATATACATGGGTATTTGGGTTTTTAATAATGTAATTTTTACTGTCAGTCAATGTACAAAAATGTTGGGGAAAAAATAAGTGTTGCTTTTTGCACGGAGCCGGAAATTTGTGGATAAATGTGTATATATTTTGCGGTGGTGTTGAATTTGTGGATTCTTGTGTGAGTCAAGCAAAAAGTCCGAGGAGAAAGGGACATAGACAGCAAGAATTTAAAGAAGTGTTGAAATTTTCTTGGAGCGTTCGCTTGTGTTTTTTCTTAGTGCTATTCGTATGTCTGCCGGCCAAGAAAGGAGTCAATAAAAACGTCTCAAAGTTGTTAGAAATAAGAGTGAATCGTTTGACACGGAATGACGATGGAGAGAAAAAGAGAGTTGTTTATATCACTCGATTTAAATTTTCCAGTCTTCGGTGTCTAGGTCCAAACCCACCTATTCAAAACTCAAAAATGATAGGTTAAACCGACTCGCCCCCTATATTGGTTGGTTAGTAGCCGTGGGCCAGTATGGTCCCAAAATTAGAAAGATATTTTGAGTCTAACCTCAAGTAGACATTTTGGAACCATGGCTAAATTGAACCCGAATTGTAAGTCGAACCATCCATTTTTACCCTTCTAATGTAATGTTTGAACACATTCATAATCCATATGTGAATAATTTGATTTAGGTTTAGAACAAACAAAACTTTAATACATCACGTCGATAAAAATCAGAAGCTTCCAAAGACTCAATTCAGTCAAAGATGATTTGTGACTTTTTATATAACTATTAAATTTTATTGAAACTACATATAAAGTAATTTCACAGAGAACAAAGTATTGGAGTAATGATAATGAAGTACAATATCACGAACTTGATGTCACAAAGTTTGAAGTGATGAATGAATGTTGTATAGATTGAACTACCATCTGAACATGCTTCTTTTGTTATTAGTTCGTCCACTACCAAAAAAATAATTTAACCCACAGCTTTTTAACTACATATTTTATCAATTTCTATCAAAATTCAGTAAAAATTTTGATTTTAATTCACATCAAACAAGGGCATATCTCATGTATTATTGTCAAATTTTTCATCATTGTGTGACGTGTATAATATTTTATTGACTCAACTCACTCCAATAATCACTATCCTCATCGGAGTTCATCAAAATTAATTTGTCCATAACCCAACTCTAATAAATCTAATCCCTCAACAATATCGTATGTATATATTCAAATATCACATGCATAACAAAAATTCCGAGACTCAAGGGTAAAGCTATGAGCTCATGTATATTCTGTTTATGCAACTCATTGTAGCTTGGGGAATTCCCAAGGGCTTTTTTTTTTCTTCCTAATTTTGTACTTTCTGATAAGTCTTAATGGCGAATTATTTTCCTTCAAAAATTTGAAATAATATAGATAAGTTAACTCTCTCTCTCTCTCTCTCTCTCTCTCTCTCTCTCTCTCTCTCTCTCTCTCTCTCTCTCTCTCTCTCTCTCTCTCTCTCTCTCTCTCTCTCTCTCTCTCTCTCACAGTCAAATGAATTATGTCACAAAACTAAAGAAATAAAATAGAAATAGAGAGAATAAATAGAGACAAAAGTAGAGATAAAATTCAAGCGTGTTTTATCGAAAACCAATACCCCTATTTATTGGGTTAAAAATAAGAGTTATAATTGAAATTAAATAAATCTTCTAGATTATATAAGATATATCTATGTATCATAATAATACTAAATAATCATCAATGATTATCTCATTATTTTACAATACTCCTCATTTGATAATTATTTGCACAATAACTATCTCATTGAAACATTGTTGGGCAAAAACTCGATGGAAAAAATACTAACAAATAAAAGCAAAGTGCAAATAATTTGGAGTAATAAAATGATGTCTTGTTAAAAGCCTTTCAACAAAACTCAGTGGGACAAAACTCGATCGAAGGAAAAAGAGTACAGTTACCCCATCTGATTTTAGTTCTTGTATCAATTCATCATTGTCTTGTATGCCAATATCTTCAATATTGTGATTTCTGGTGAAGTATGTCTCATGTTGTCTTGTATAGTTTTCAAATAACACCGTCTGCATACGAGATATTTATCGACATTTGATGACTATAGTAACATGATTATTCGAAAATTAGTTATTGTTGATCTCTTCAAGAGTTTCATATGTATTAGAGTATTATCACTATAATATAAAAGAGTCGAAGGACTGGGCAGCCACATGTTGCTATTTTCTGTCGTCGTAATTCAATTTTTTTTTTCATTCATTCACTTTCACATGCCGCCTCCACTACAGTTTTCTCCATTTCCATACGCAATTTCTTTGTCCCAAATTCTTTAGTATTTCTAATTTAGCATACGAATATTAAAATCTGGGTATTCGACATTCTTAACGCCGGATAAAGGACTTGATGTACTATTTTTCTGTTTTTTCTTCTATGGGTCTTTACAATTATGTGAATATCTAACTAAATCCAAAGTTTGAATTGATTGTGAGATTTTTTTATGATTTGAGAATTAATTAAAATTGTTTCTTATGTCTAATATGTCAAAAAATGAATTTTTGGATACAATGTGCTTCTCAACGCTAGTTTCTTTTACAGCATTGTTAAACAATGTTTGTTTGATTTATTATGAGCCATATAACTATGGCTGACCTGAGAATAATGTGTAGGGAAAGTGCTTGATAAATAGGTTCATCCATCTTCTATGCATTATTGTGTTATATGGCTTCAATTAGTTGTTGCTTGGGTTTTAGTTGCATCTTTTTTTCGGTTTTAATTTTATAAACTTGGGTTAAAGTTTGAGTAATAACTGGAATTTATAATGAATTTTTTGTGATGATAGCAAATAGATACACTTAGGCCATTTACAATGGCTCTGATGTATATGATATAAAAAAAATTATATCCGATAAACATGGAGACACAAGCTGTGTCTCCGTGTGACACGGAGAAATGGTGTCTCCGTGCATCTCCATGCGCACACATACCTTCTCCATGCGGCACAGAGGATAAGAATGTCACATAAAAAAGTCGAAACTACAAATTTTGCATTTTGGAAATTTATAACTTAGGAAAATGACTTACAACTTCTGAAGGTCTACCTATCTATGGAAACTAGGTAGTTTTTCGGTGAAGTTGTTACTGCTTAAACTACTACATTCACTCCCAAAACACTTGTTATCACACAATAGCTGAATTACTTTATAATTCAAGAAATGTGTGGTAACATACTTACAGATCTGTCAACTTTTTCAGATTATTTAATTCAATTGCCAACTCATCAATGAGATTATTATCACTTAAAATGCTGCAAGGACAAAAAAGAGAAGTCGAACATATATAAATTCAACTAATTCAATCACATAATTCTTTAAAATATGGATGATCAAAAATGTCTTATAGATTTTCTAAATTGACTAGCTTCTCTAACTCTGTTGGAATGATCTTGAGTTGCTCTCCAAGCTCTTGAAAGTTCAGTAGATCATTTCAAAATTATAATTAGAATTATTTCAAAATATATCCACTATAAAAAATAGAATATCTATGGTGTATGATTGTGAACGTTGAAATGCCCATATATATATAAAAAATATAAATATAAAGGGAGAAACTTAGATAGGAACTCACAAGGGTAGTAAATCAAACATCATATAATTTGTTTGAGTTTGATAGCTTTCAAATGCCAATAACTAAAAAAGGAAAAAAAAAAAAAAAAAATCCTCCGTGCGCACAGCTCCGTGATTTTTTTTTTTTTTTATAACAGTGAGAAACATATTCATTTTTAGGAATTCCTTAATGTTTTATAATAATAAATTAAGATGTAAATGTTTTGTTTCTGCATTTTCCCGCTACACCGTTCGTTTATAAATGGATTTTTCTAAAATTTACATGCATTATTTTTAACAATAACGTGCAATGCACATTCTCCCCACTAGTATTAAGGATAAATGTCTTTTATGTTATCGACATTCATCATACAAAAAATATGCCTCGTTAAAACCTTATTAGGAAAAACCTTATGAGAAAAATCTTAATGAAGGAAAAAGAGTATATTATTTTTTTGAATACGCTACAAAAGTTGCCTCATTAAAAACCTTACCAGAAAAATCCAATGTGACAAAACCACGGTGAAAGGAAAATGAGTATAACGTGTATTCTCCCCATCATGATAATAGAACTTGAATTATATACTTCAAGCACAAAATCCTTCAAAAATAGCATTAAAACCATACAAGACTCGTCAAGAATATATGCTGCCTTAATAGGACAATTTTTCTTAATTGTTCCATTTTCGTTTAGAGATTTTTATATTAGAATTGAATATCATCATGATTTCAGACGTGCCATAAATTTATCAAATATAATATTAATTAATTGTCATATAAGAAGTTAATTCGAATGGAGCATTTAAAGCTTGTGTGTAAGATATTGTTGATCTCTTTAGTCTGTAAATGCAACTCAATAAATTATCTTTTGAACTTCTGGTTTGAATGATTTTTTATGAAGAGTAAGATAATGATACATCTGCACATTATTTTCAACATCTTAATTCTTCTCCCTAATATTAAGAGAATTGTCTAGTCAAATTGATAATTAGCAACCATTTCATAAAATATAACCCATTAGAGTTTGAAATATTGTATAAGGGTTCAAACTGCTCATATATTCTCATCATTCTCTACTTTCCATCTCAATGCATTTTGATGGATCAGTTTTATATATACTGTACTATCATAATAATTAGATGAAAAAAATTAGACTTTGACCCTAAACATAAACGTGATGTACTTTGTTCTCAATTAAATTAATAGAAAACGTTTAACAAATAATGATATTAAACCATTTATCGACATCTTAATTGACACTCATCATAAGGTTGAGATTTAGGATCACTAGCATTAAGAAAACACGCACGTCATGACTGTATAATCTAAAAATTATGCTCTTAATTTAAAACTTGAGCAGTAATTTCGCAAACTTCAGGTT
Organism: Fraxinus excelsior; assembly: GCA_019097785.1. NCBI lineage: Eukaryota > Viridiplantae > Streptophyta > Magnoliopsida > Lamiales > Oleaceae > Fraxinus > Fraxinus excelsior. The sequence goes on along the minus strand of CM032624.1, from coordinate 49,994,640 downwards.
ACGAACATCATGCAATCATCTAGCATATATATCAAATATATTGAATACAAATAATATTTAGATTGTCATTGTGGATGATGATGTGGTCTCATATATCACCTTAATTAATTTTCAGAAAATATAGGGAATTCAATCCATATTTTAACTAGTGATGATCAATTTTCGATAATGAGAACAAATATTATATAGGAATTCATTTGATTGAAGAATCTTTTGGTTTTTCATTGAATATTCATTTTAAATTTTTTTTATTTTGTATCATTATTGAAATGATGATGATTGAACTGGTCATGCCAAATAATAATATATTCAGTAATTGAACTTTTGGTTCAATACGATGCTTTAATCGAACAAAAGATAGTTAATTCTCGAAAATATGATTAACTATGATATAATCATATAAGAATCAATGTCCACATGATATGAGTTGTATGTTTTCCTTCGGAGATAAACACAAATTCATAAATTACAAATATGATATATTTTTCGAAATATGTGCTACTTCGAGAGTATGTTGTATTTTACTATTGTTTCTTCAAAAGAAATATGTAAATATTCGTCTAAAATATTGAAAATTATAATTCATGTTGCCTAGGAGCAAGTGATATTCTTTTGTGATATTAATTATAATGTTTACAACGAACTATTATTTCGAAACATTAGCTTTTCCAGAGCCATATATTTGCTTATTCAAGAGAAATATATCAATAGCATTCTAAAATATTGAAAATTATAATTCGTACTTTAATCCAGAAATCGATCTATATTCTTATGGAATATTGAAATTATAATATTATGCTTTTTTGGAGCAATTAATATTCTTTTAAAATATTAACAATGTCGTACTACTTCAAGAGTACCAACACATTATTAATTATTTGCAGAGTTGTGCTTTTTAGGAGCAACAACATGATCAATTTAAAATTTATAAACGAACATAAAAAAATATTTAATCATGTTGTATAATCACATTTTTTTTTTCATACAAAGATAATGATCTACATCATTAGTTCCCATACATAATCACAAGATAATGCTTACTTTAATTTAATATACAATTAAAGCTACTATATATCATTACTTTTAATAATTGATGTGCATAATGAGATGTAAAGAAATTTAATGGAATATGCTTCCCAACACTTACAGATTAATTTTTCTACACAAACTCCATGCAACAAAATTTCAATGGAGGAAAGAAATTATTATATTATAAGACATAAATGCAAATTCCGTTATAGTATTCGAGTAAACGGCAGACATAGGAGATTTTCAAAATTGACTGCAAGACATGAAATATTCTACACTTTTAATAATTGACGTGCATAATGAGATGTAAAGAAATTTAATGGAATATGCATCCCAACACTTACATATTAATTTTTCTACACAAACTCCATGCAACAAAATTTCAATGGAGGAAAGAAATTATTATATTATAAGACATAAATGCAAATTCCGTTATAGTATTCAAGTAAACAGCAGACATAGAGAATTTTCAAAATTGAGTGCAAGACATAAAATATTCTAATTGATTGCGGAATTAGAAATTTGGGTGCTGAGATGTGTAATATTAAAAAAAATCACAATGTGAAATTGGGTAAAAACTTTAGTGCGTAGAGTTTCGATCACTATTTTTTTTTTAAAAAAATAGTTATTACATAAAAACGTTCGTGTTGATAACGTTTTATAAAATAAAAGTAATAGAACAAAAAGGGAAAAAAATATAAGAGTCACAACTCAAGCGTCTTAACCAATGCCCCATATTTAATTGGAATGAAATAAATCTTTTAGACTAGATAAGACTTATCTCATTATTTTACAACAAATTATTATATATATGAAATTTTTGATAGTCATCAAGCATTTTATATTTGATCTTGCTCTGTATAATACTTGTGATCAAATAAACGAAGTGGCTTTATACGCTATTCAGATTATCCGCCGAGGCATAAAGTTTCTTATTTTTTGTCGATCTTTGTCAGGGATGCTTCCCTTTTTGGCGGTTGGCTTCCTATTTCTGACCATTATCTCAGGGTCTAATGATGTATACAGTGAAGGGTACGCAGTTTTGATGAAGGATCCTCTAATCACGAATAAGGCGAAAATACGTAGTGTTAATGTTGCATTTGCTGGAAATCACGTTTCAATTCTAATACATATTAAAAGAATAGGTCAGGCGTCTTGCTTTTGTTGAATTAATTTAATCATTTATATGCTATGTAGACTTTTCTGGTGTCGAATCATCAAGTCCGTTAGTTTTTATGAAACGTGGATGAATTAAATGACGGATGATAAACAGGAAATAAAACTTGCGAATCGATTTTGAATCCATGTCGGTGGAGTGATCAAATATAAAGGCATAATAGTTACCGGTTGTAGTTTCAACCCGCAGGTAGAAATCAAAAGAATGAACTAAAAACCGTTCACTGTTACATGGCTTTATATCTCAATTTATATTTAGACCATGTGTTTTGCTATGATCTTGTTTTGGTTTTGCAACCACAATTGCTGTTCTTGCAGCAATTTCTGTTGATTCATGGTACTATTAAACATCTGATCACCAGAAAATGCAGTATTCGCATATGGCGAGAATGGATCATTCTCGATCTGCTCTACAAACGTTGCCTCATTCAGATTTTGAACCGAAAATGTAGGGGTTGCTTGAAATGAAGGTGTAGGACTCAGTTGGGATGAAGGTGTAGGGCTGGCTATAAATGTAGGTGTCGATGATGAAAATGCGTGTACAACTGGAACATTAGTCGTAGAAATAGCAAATTCGAATGCATCCTGTAGGAAGGGGTTATAATGGTTTGATGGCAATGTACTTTGGTTAAACAAACTGTCCAAGGAAGTTGCTGATAAGCTGTTATTGTTTTGTATTGGCTGAGTGACTTGTGGTTCTGTAAATAGTACAAGCTCCCAACCATTTCTTGAATCTGCTGAAGCATTGTTCTCTGCTGGTTGTGTCGATTCTGGTTCAGGATATTTGTTGAAGCTGTTGGCAGAGTTACTGGAGGGTACGTGTGGTGATGCTGACAGTGTCTCGGCTATTACCATCTCCCAATCTATGATAGAAGTAGACTCTGAGGCCTTGGGCTTCTGCTCCTGTTCTTGATCTTGCTTGCTGTTCTTCTCGTCTGGATCTGACCAATCGTCTAATGAAACGAGATCAGCCATTGAATTTGACACGGGCAATGAATGGGTTGAACCTGATTCACTTACTCCAAATGCTTCATCATGCTGTGTTTGTTTCTCAAACTGACCTGAATAAGCCTCCAGGTCTATTGAGATTGATGGGCTTTTCCCAGTTTCCGTGGCACTAATTAGGTCTTCCAAGGAAGTACCTTGGGAACTGTACTTGGAAGTTTGCTTGTAAAGTCCGTCGGTGGTGGCGGTGTATTCAGTCCGTCCACCGTAACTATCAAGCTGTCTGAACTTTTGATCGGCATTTGGTGGTGGCCCGAGAAGTGGCAAAGGCCGATTTGGAGAGTTTTTCAGAAACGAAGATTGATCTTTCAAAAATTCTTGCAATGTTTCGATCAGCTCCTCGGATATTGCCTGAATACTTGGATATTCCGATGTCCTCCCAATGCCCATACTTTTACATAAGCTATAGAAAGCATTGAGTTCTTCGAATTGCTTCGCAGCCTTGACACAAGTTTGAAATGCGCTAACGCAGTTCTGGTACTGTAAATGAAAGAAACTATCGAGAAGAAGGGAAAGTCCATCAGAAATGTCTTTGTATAAATCAAAACTTTCTTGCACGATGGCATAAAGACATATTTTTACCAAACGATTCATCTTGGCTGCACCAGTTGGGCGTGTGGCTATGGCTCGTTCAAGCAATCGTTGCCAATACGAGATTCTATCAAGTAACATTGCTGGTTTCATGTCACAGACATGTTCATTAGTCCTCTTGTTCCTATGGTAGCTCCAGCTTTCCCTCTCCTGGTGTGTATATCTACGTTGAAGCTTCCCCGTCAGAAAGCAATCCAAACGCTCATCAAGATAAAGAGCAAATGTACGAACAAATGCCGTGTAATCCCAAGGGCTTGAATTCGAATCATCTCTGAAGCTTGATAGATTAAGAATCTTGGCACCCCTTTTCATCGCATGAAGAACTTCTCTTGGGAAATAAGGATCGCCATCTTGAAAGATTCGAAGAACAAGCATCAACGATTTTAAGGCAACAACCCAATTACGCGTTCTGCCTATCCGTTTGCCAATTGCACGGGCACAAGCAGCAGAATAAACTTTGTTAGACGAAACCAGCTGCAAGATTTCGTATACGTATCTATAATCAATTGGGATGTCATCATGGGTCGTGGCTTTCAGCACCGCAACGTCAAGAGCTGAAGAATTGTTGCTTGTAACCTTGGCAAGGCTAATGCTGGTTTGATCTTTAACTGCGCCAATTGCCTTCTTAAGCTTGCTTGGCATTCTTACGCGTTATTCACCCGTCCACAGCTGAAAATACCACGTCGTGCTACAAACTATTTCTATATCAAAACCATACATAGAAAACAAAACACTTCGTTTGTAATGTGTTAAAAAAATTTCTTCTTTTTTGTTTTGAGAATGATAGGGACAGAAAATGTGTAAACACAATTTGGTTTTGGAATAGCCCTTTTCATATTTTTTTTCCTTCTTAAGAGTAGATAAAATAGTGGGCTTCCTTAAGTCTCTCCTAGCCTCATAAATGGACATGGTCTAGACTTCTTATAGTTAATATTTTGTGCCGTAGAATAAGTTCCTTCTTCAAAGACTACAAGTGCGGGGATTTTGGCATAGACCCCTCTACTCGTATGTATAATCAAACACAATTACAAAGAGGGGACGTGTTACCCTACCTTGACAAGAATGAAAGGAGCATGACGGTTTATAATATTGCAAATTCGAATGAAAAACATTTCTAGTAAATCATTCGTTATTTACGAAAGTACTAAGAACAAATTCACGACTAATTCTCAAATATATAGTCATGTAAGAACAACGTTAATCTAAGTCAATTCACCTTATCCAACATGCTTATATCCATTTAAAAAGAGTAGAAAATGGATAGGGAAACATGCACGTAAATTCTACTATACACGAGATGGAGAGGGAAAGTCTAATTAGATCTCATGTGGAATATATGCATGTGTCTCGGCATTTGGTGTGTTAGGAACTCGTCATTCTTCTTGTTTTAATTACAGAGAGTTGGACTCAAATGTAGATTTGGCATTAGAGCCTCTAAGAGATTTTACGTTGAGCATCCGTATTGCATATTGATATCAAACATCTGAAATTTCAAATATTCCAGAATTTTTCTTATATTCAATATTTTTCTTGTTCTTCTGCTAGATGTATATTCAATGACTCCGGTAGTAGGGACGACAAAAGGGTGTGACAATACTTTCCATTCTTGAGTTATCGAGATTTTGTGAAGAAGAGGCCGAGTAGACGAGATTAAAATATTATCATTTATTGTCTCATTTAATAATTTTTATAATCTGTCATCCTTAGAGCAAGTGTTCCGTTGTCCTCTTGTGACCCGTCAACTAGACGAAAAAAAAAAGTTCGAATTGTTTACCAAAAAGCCTACTCCCTGACCCCCACCACCGTCTACCCATTTCAACTTTACAACTTCAGATCATCATCATCGTCGTCATCAATTATTCACACAAGGGGATGGGGGACAGCTTGATCGGAGTAGAGGTGCCGGCTATGAAGAAGCCGGAGGAGGAAACTACAATAACATCTTCGACAACAACTAAAGCCGAGTTCGAGGTTGAGGCGGAGGCGAAGGTGGCGGACAAGGAATTGCTTTGCCCAATTTGTATGCAGATGATAAAGGATGTTTTTTTAACGGCATGTGGGCACAGCTTCTGTTATATGTGCATTGTTACTCATCTCCGCAATAAGAGCAATTGCCCTTGCTGTTCTCACTCTCTTACCCCCGATCAACTATTCCCTAATTTTCTCCTCGACAAGGTGAACTGAATGTATGAGAATTTTCTGATTAGTTGTTTAATTGGATAAGTGCTGAAGGATCAAGTTCAGATTTTTTTTTGGTTAATATGTCTATTTTATCGAAAATTTAGTGAGAACATAGTTTTGCTTCTTCTTAGCTTTCAGCGAGTTTGTAATTTGTGTATTTCAATTTGTCCTGGTCCGTCTGGTTTGAATCTTAAAATTTTTTACTTCACAATGCAGCTAATTGTTATACGGTTTTCCTGTACCACATTTGTAGCTATTGAAGAAGACATCTACCCAACAATTATCGAAAAATGCATCCCCTGCAGAACAATTTCATCAGTCATTGGAGCAGGTGAGTCATGACTTTGGAGTATAATTGAAGTTTCTATTTTGATTTCTTTTCTCTTTGTACATATTGACAAAGTTCTTCTCAAAGGGATAGAGAGGTTATGTTTCATACTGTTCTTTTATGTGTCTCAAATTACTCTTTGTGTAAGTTAGATGGTTCTAGGACTTCATGAGCTGTATCGAACAACTTGCCTTCATTCTTAGAGTATCTCATGTCTCAGTCTAATGAACTAATATGTAGCACATACGAGTGAAAATATCAAATCAGGAGAATCGGACTATTTGAGGAGATCTTGAGGGTGTATACTGTATAGTTGCAATTAAGCCCCCTTTTGACCTATTTAATTCGTTTTGTAAAAATATGAGTGACTTTGCTTGCCATCCTCCTTCACATATGGTCTCTCGTAATCTAAGCATCATGTCTTTCTAGTCCATAATTTATTGCGACAGAATTTAGTGGATGTAATGATATTTGGAACAAACACGCATTTAAGAACTGCTGGAGGACTGCCTAATGGAACCAACAAGAAAGTTCCATTGCATGTCCACTTTGGCTTACTGATTCTTTGACGATTGTATTCTACCAATGCAGGGAAGTCACTCAACCCTAACACTTGTTACATAGCTATTGTTTGTGCAGAGGCTTGACATATTTTGTCCTTCGACAGGGTTGTGAAGTTTCAATAAAGGAGCTGGATACCCTGTTGTATCTTCTGGCAGAGAAAAAGAGAAAAATGGAACAGGAAGAGGCAGAGAGAAACATGCAAATTCTGCTAGAATTCTTATACAGCTTAAGGAAACAAAAAGTTAATGAGCTCAACGAGGTTTGTAATAAATCAATGAAAGAGATCACGACATCGAATTATGAACACTTGATTATGACATACCTGTTTGAGATTTGTATATGGTAATGCTTGCACTTTCGTTTTTCTCTAAACTTATTTTTGAGTGGTTACTTGAGTTAAACTTTCAGACCCTCCCGTCTCTGTGGAACCACCATATTAGATGAGTAGTTCCTTCTATTAATTACATATGTGATTGCTGATTTCAACATGGTTTCTGGGCTTGGTCTACTAAATTTATGCTGAGATTTTATGTCAAATTTTTCCTCTTTATCTGATTGACTAGAGCATCCTTGTTTGTAACCTAGGTGGCATGATTGTTGCTCTCCTAAATAATTACCATTGATGTTTAAATAACAATGACCATTTATTAGAATAATCCACCGATGCTTTCTTTGTATAGTTTCATTGGAATGTTAAGGAAAGTTCTAAGATATCAAAATATTTAATACTGTTTGTTTTGAAGCATAATTAGATCAAGGAATATTTTTATTTTTTCTAATGAGGACTTTCATTATCAGAATGTAATGGGAATTCAGGAATTCTTTGAGCTATATGTAGTCTCTTTAATTATTTATTATCCCAAGTTTTGTCTTTAGTAATTATCTTGTGTCTAGATTGTGAGCGTATTTTGCAGTGTCTTGAGTATTAAGCTTTCTGAAATAAGATCACGAACTAATTAGCTGGGTCAAATGCTTGTTCAGGTAGGACATTCTTAATTCAGTGACCTGGTCATTGACTGAATTTTTCAATTTTTCTGCTTCTCTCTTAGGTACAAAATGACATCCACTGTGTTAAAGAAGACTTAAATGCTGTGGAAAGGCATAGGATAGAGCTATACCGTGCAAGAGACAGTTACTCAGTTAAACTGCGGTTGCTTGGTGATGATCCTATGGGATTGAAGTCTCCTACTTCATCATTCAATAGAATTAGTACTAGCCATTTAAGCTCTGGAAATGAACGAGGAGGAATACTTTCTGAAAACTTCCAGCACAAAAAAGTGGAGGAAAAGGCTCGACTTAGCTTCCTTGGACTCCAGAGAAAGGACACTTCTTCCAGTGGTCCAACTTCACAGCATTTGAACCAAGCTAGCCTGGCTGTAAAACAGAAAAAGCGTGTCCATGCACAGGTTAGGGAAGATGTAATTAGAAAACTTTTAATTATATATGGTGTACCTTGTGGAATTATTTGAAAAATATTGGGTATAATTTTCTGGTGGGGTCACCATAAAGTTGACTATCCGACCTATTTTTGTGCATCACATTTAATCTAAAAATGGATGCTTCCTGTACCAAACTATCTCAAAATCTTTCATATAAGATTATGTGGTTAACCTGAAGAACAATGATCTTGATGTTCATTATTTTCATGGACAGGTTCCTTCCAGCTGACCTTGACTTCGTAGATTGAACCATGAATGTTGAATTGTCTCTTTTGTTGCTTCAGGCTTTTTGTCGACAAGCTATTCCCGAACATCTGCGAAGTCAGGAGCCAGTAGATTTTGATGAAATCCACGATTTATTGAGGGCGATTAATGTTGATTCTAGTTTCTATAGATAGAATATTATGATTGTTAGAGATTGTAGGAGATTTATTTATTTCCTTTATTTATTTATTTCCTTTTTTATGTATTCCTTTTGTACTATAAAAGGGCTTGTTCATTGTACATAGAAGTAAGGAAATTTAATATAAATTATTTCCCTAGTCTCGTTCTCATCTTCTACATGGTATCAGAGCGAGGAAGATGACAGACACTGCATCCAATGACAGGGGCTCAATGACATCTGAGTCCGTTAATAGCGATGCAGAAATCACCTCTGCTGTGAGTGGAGGAATTGAAAATTCCTCATTCCAACTCACGATAGAAAAATTAGATGGGAACAACTACAGAGAATGGGCACAGTCAATCAAACTAATAGTGGATGAAAAAAGGAAACTTGGGTACCTCACAGGTGAGACAAAAATGCCAGCCTCAACCGACACTGTTCTTCGAAAATGGCGATCGGAAAACTCCATGGTGACTGCGTGGTTCGTCAATGCCATGAAACCAACAATTGGAAAAACTTACTTGTTCCTGCCCACCGTGAAGGACGTCTAGGAAGCAGTGAGAGATGTACTTTGACACTGAATTTTTTTCCCATATTTTCGAAATTAAATCTAGGCTATGGCAAATCAAGCAGGGAGAACGCGAGGTAATTGAGTATTATCTTGAGATGATGGCATTATGGCAAGAAGTAGACTCGTATTCTGAAGAAAAATGGAAGTGCCCAGAGGACAATGTGTACTACAAGAAGAAATTGGAGAACGAAAGGTTTTCGAATTCTAGTTGGGCTTAATCGTGAGTTGGACGAAGTTCGAGGCATGATACTTAGTCAAAAGCCTAGGCTATGGTAAATCAAGCAGGGAGAACGCGAGGTAATTGAGTATTATCTTGAGATGATGGCATTATGGCAAGAAGTAGACTCGTATTCTGAAGAAAAATGGAAGTGCTCAGAGGACAATGTGTACTACAAGAAGAAATTGGAGAACGAAAGGTTTTCGAATTCTAGCTGGGCTTAATCGTGAGTTGGACGAAGTTCGAGGCATGATACTTAGTCAAAAGCCCTTACCGTTGCCGCGAGAAGTCTTCGCCGAAGTTAGGAGAGAAGAAAACCGCCGGAAGGTGATGTTGGACGGGATCGATGTGAATGCTGGGATTGGGCTCGACGCTTCTGGCCTAAGCGTGATGGGGAATGGGCCACAGACTAATGGGCCCTCTCAAAATATTAAAGACGGGCCAACTTATTTGCATAAAGAGGGAAAAATTAATGATGGGCTCAGTTACTCTAATATTGGGTCTGGAACAGTGGGCTTTTATTCAAAAGGGTCAACTAGTGGGTCAAACTTGAAACAACAAAAATGTCAACCTTGGTGTGAAAACTATCGGAAAACGGGACATAAGGAGGACACGAAAACCAGTAGATTGGAAACTGAGGCAAAGTAATAGAAATCGGGGATACCAAGCGTCTATTGAGTATTCAACAGGAAAATCAAAAGAGTTCAGTAGGGCATTTTTCTAGCTTCCAACCGTCAACTCAGGCTACTAACTATAATCCTTCAGGCTCTTTAGCTCACAGAGGTAACTTTTTGAAAGCTTTGAAATCTACTACTCAGTCCAAAACACTCTGGATCATTGACTCGGGAGCGTCCGATTACATGATTGACTCCTACCACCTATTCTCTTCATATACAACGTGTGCCGGTAATCTTAAGGTTAAAATTGCCGATGGTTCCCTATCGACTGTTGCTGGAAAAGGGAGTATCCAAATCTCTGATTCTATAAATTTAGAACCAGTCCTTCATGTTCCAAATTTATCGTGCAATTTACTGTCTTAGTCAGCTAACAAAAACTTCCAATTGCTCAGCTAAATTTTTCTCATCTCACTATATATTTCAAGATCTATCATTGGGGAAGACGATTGGCAGTGCTAAGGAAAGTGAAGGGCTCTACTACTTTGACGATGTGAGAAACCAGTATCAATTTAAAATTTGTGATTCTGCGCCTATTCCTAGAGATAGTGAAATTATGTTACGACATTTTAGGATGGGTCACCCGAATTTCAACTACTTGAAATGTGTACTTTCCTCTATTTTCATGAATAAAATGCAAGTTCATTTTCAATGTGAAGTCTGTGAGTTGGCAAAACATCAACGAACGTCATTTCCAAAATCCATAAACAAACCATCGAAACCATTTACAACTATTTACAGTTATGTGTGGGGTCCCTCACGAATCTCAAACCGTACTCACGCAAAATGGTTTGTTACTTTTATTGATGACCACACTCGACTTTGTTGGGTATACTTACTCAAGGATAAATCTGATGCCCGTTCCGTGTTCATCAACTTCCATTCCATGATCCAAACACAAATTCAAATCTTACATACTGATAATGACACAGAATATTTTAACACTATCATGGGTAACCTTCAAACACACGGAATAATCCATCAAAGTTCCTGCATTGACACTCCTCAACAAAATGGAATTGTTGAACGAAAAACAGACATCTTCTAGGCGTTGCCCGTGCCCTGTTGTTTACTATGAACATGCCTAAGATTTTTTGGGGAGACGCTATCCTTACATCCGCATATTTAATCAATCAAATGCCCAGTCGTGTCCTAAATTTTGAGACCCCAATCCAAAAACTTCAGAAATATTTCCTAACATCCCGACTCAGCTATCCCTCGAGGTGTTTGGATGCATTGCATTTGTGCATATTCACTCATCACAGAAGTAAACTTGATCCCCGAGCTATTAAATGCGTCATGATTGGATACTCTCATACACAAAAAAGGCTACAAATGCTACGACCCTTCCACGAAAAAGACCTTTGTAAGTCATGACGTTACTTTCTTCAAGAATACTCCTTATTTTCAAAAAACTTATCTTCAGGGGGAGAATATTAATGAAGATCGGTTCTTTGACTTCAGCCTCTCCTCCTCCCCCGTACCTATCTCACCATCCGAATATAGTATACCAATGTCATTAACAGAAGGGAACTTGAATCCATGGGGAGATGCGGAGAAATAAAATGATAAGGAGATACTGGTATACTTAAGAAAACCGAAATCAAAGAACATAGAGAATCTCACCTTTGAAGCACCAAGAGAGTCAGAACCGATGGTAGCTCCTGAACCTCAGAAAGTATTAGAGGTACCTGATATAGAATTACCTATTGCTCTCAGAAAACAAATACGATCATGTACTTTTCACCCTATTTCAAAATTTATGTCCTACAATACTTTATCTACAAACTTTTGTGCCTTTACTACCCATCTTGACAGTACTGTAATCCCAAGAACAATTCAGGAAGCCTTGGGAATTCCAAAATGGAGAGAAGCAGTTCTGGAAAAAATGCGGGCATTAGAAAAAAATGAAACTTGGGTGATAGTGGATTTACCAAAAGGAAAGAAACATGTTGGATGCAAATGGGTCTTCAATTTGAAATGCAAAGCTGATGGAAGAATTGAATGGTATAAAGCTCGGCTGATAGCAAAAGGATACACACAAACTTACGGTATTGACTATACAGAAACATTTGCTCCAGTGGCAAAATTGAATACCATTCAAGTCTTTCTATCGTTAGCAATAAATTTGGATTGGCCACTTCAGCAACTAGATATCAAGAATGCATTCTTGAATAGAAAGTTAGATGAAGAAGTATACATGACATTACCACCAGGCTTTTGTAGAAAAAGTGAAACAAATCGGGTATGTAGACTGAAAAAATCGTTATATGGACTTAAGTAGTCACCAAGAGTGTGGTTTGACAGATTTGCAAAAGTGTTGAGAAGTCAGGGATATCATCAAGGACAATCAGATCACACCATGTTCTTTCGACTGTGTGAAAATGGTACTAAAGTTATTCTATTCGAAACCGTCATGCTCGGATGTAAACCTAGTGATACACCAGTGAATGTAGGAAATAAAGGTGAAGATGGAGGAAAGCCAATAAAAATTGACAGCTATCAGAGACTGGTTGGAAAACTAATCTATCTATCACATACCATACCTGACATCGCATTTGCAGTTAGCTTGGTAAGTCAACACATGCATTTTCCGAAGGAATGTCACCTAGAAGCAGTTTATAAGATTCTCAGAAACCTCAAGGGGTCGGCAGGAAAGGGGCTACTCTTCAAAAGGGGTGAAAGGAAAGAAGTAGAAGTTTTCACAGATGCAGATTGGGCAGGTTCGATAGAATATAGGAGGTCTACTAATGGCTATTGTACCTTTGTATGGGGAAACTTAGTAACATGGAGAAGTAAGAAACATAATGTAGTAGTCAGGAGTAGTGCAAAAGCCGAATTCAAAGCTGTTGCACAAGGAATATGTGAGAGTTTGTGGCTGAAGAAGCTTCTAGAAGAACTACATGTCACTATAAAGTTATCAATCAAGCTCTTCTGTGATAATAAAGCAGCAATCAATATCTCTCTTAATCCAGTTCAACATGACCGAAGTTCGATGAGTTCATTTTCAAGTTGGATATGATTAATATCTATGATCCAACTTGAGGGAGAGTGATGAAATCCACGATTTATTGAGGGCGATTAATGTTGATTCTAATTTCTATAGATAGAATATTATGATTGTTAGAGATTGTAGGAGATTTATTTGTTTCCTTTTTTTATTCTTTTCCTTTTTTATGTATTCCTTTTGTACTATAAAAGGGCTTGTTCATTGTACATAGAAGTAAGGAAATTTAATATAAATTATTTCCCTAGTCTTGTTCTCATCTTCTACAGATTTAAGCACAGTTTCATTGTTTTTGCTTGATAACAAGACTCCTTTAATTTAACAACATTGTTTGTGAATCGGTTTTTTTTTTTTTCTCCTCATGATAGATGATTATCATCATTTTTTGCAGTTTAATGATTTACAAGAGTTTTACTTGCAAAAGAGACGTCAGTCAACCACACATTTACCTTCCCAAAACAAGGACGATAAAAGTATTATTCACAGAGAAGGTTATAATGCTGGTCTAGCAGATGTTCAATCTGTTCTAAGCACATTCACACGATACAGGTAGAGTCATCAATTTCTATTCCATAGATTTTCTTCCACGTGCATGGTTTGATTTCTTTATCTACCATTTGCGTTCTCTTATGCTGGAACAGTCGATTAAGAGTGATTGCTGAACTTAGGCATGGGGATCGCTTTCATTCCACCAACATTGTTTCAAGGTAAACTGGACCTTTGAATGAAATTTTCTGTACTAAAATATGATCACCATATTGGCCTATCTATGTATTCCTACTAAATCTAAATTTACTGATTACCAAACACTGTAAGGATGTAAAAGTTTGCTGATGGGAAATGGACAAGAACCTCAATCACCACAGAAAAGTTAATGGGAAAACACCTTACCACCGAGAGAACACTGTATGGACGAAAGAAGAATAGAAGTCTAGAATGAAAAGAGGAAAGAGAAAGCTTACTAATGCAATACACTTGACAAAAATTCATCAATGCCCATTAACCTACCTAAATCACTTGGTATGATTAGAGCTTGTTTGATGTTGAATTTTGAAGAGGACATTTTTTGAAGGTTGATTTTTTTGGAGAACGTGTAATTAAAAAATACGAAAAAGCTATTGTCCACATGTAAAATTATTTTATTGGGAGAATGTATGGTTGAAAATGAGGATGAAAAAATATGAATTTTAAAGAATTTGTACCAAACAGGGTCTTAGTTTTGAGAGTTATTAACTAAGGGCTTGTTTGAGAGAACTTATATGTTGCTAAAATTATAAATTGATAGAAATGAGTGGTGAATAAGTGGATATTAGTTGTGGATCATACAAAATATGTGGTTAAATTAAAGTTTGAATCTGACATTTAAATTATAATGAGATTTTAATTTAAAACAAACAAGCACTAAATCAGTTAGTTGTAAGGAACCGGGGGGGGGGGGGGGGGGGGGGGGGGCGAATTAAGGGTGTTGAGGGAAAATTAACTATGTTTTGGAGAAATGTTAATCTAATTATAAATTAAAATTGAAATCAAACAATAATTTGAACCTACGTACTTATTCTCCACACATTTCTTGTGACTCATTACTCTTCATTATAATTTCTCCCAAATAAGCAATAAGAAGGGATTGTAAGAATGCAGATGAGAGTGTGACTGTCTGCAGTGGTGCCTTGATGGAGAGTGTTAGGTATTTGATGTTATGTAATTGGCTATTCTGTGAACAAAATGACTAAATTTGATATGCTGTAAGAAGTCAAGGAGTAATGTGCAGATTGTCAAAAGTAGGGTTTTTAGATCTAGGGTTCGAGAATGGGAAAAGAAAGAAAAATGGCTTGGATTTTCGCTAGACTGTCGTTAAAGTTTGGCTCGAGCTACAAAACAGAAATATCGTTGCTAGACTATCGCCCCTCCTTTGCCCCAGCGACAAGCGTCGCTCGACTGTCGCTGAGCCCTCGCTCGAGCGACAATGTTATCCGACAATTTTTTAATTCGATTTCTAAAGGTTTTTTCCTCGGCCCATTCGTTTTATAATCTACCTATAAATACTCTTAAGCCACACAACGCCTTTTCCCAATGTTAAACATTAAGCAAACACAATATTTTCATATTCTCTCCATCTTTGAAGCTTTCAATCTTCATTATTCATTGAGATCAGTTCTTGGTGGCGAAAAGCATCTGTTTCCCATTCCAAATACAAAATCGCTACTTCCTCCATATCTATCAGAGTGCTAAAGATCAAGGGAATGTAATTTGAGTTCCAAAAAATAAAAATAAAAAAATAATTGGAGTTCCAGTTGGTGAAGAACACAGTGTTCTTCGTGGATCAACAGGAGATAGACGATTCCACAAAATTAGGAGTTGCTGCAAGAGAGCAGAATCCAAGAGAGTTTTGGAAATTGCAGATGGAATTGGTGCAGGAGCCCAGAATTCAGAAGAGCTATTGGAATTGCAGTCAAGAGATTAGATAGTACATGTCATCGTCTAGTCTAGTAGACTGTAAGTTGAAGAATCGTTTATAGTGGATATTTGACTAGCAAAGTGCCCGGAGTTTTTACCCAATTGGGATTTCTTTGTGGACATCTGAGGAAGAGTCTGATGATGAATCAGATATTCACGAATCTTATCGTGAATTATTTTAGGAGAGTCTTAAGATTAAAAAGCTCAATAAAGCTATGTTAAAGAAGATTAATGATCTGGAAAGAGAAAAAGAAAAACTCATAGGTGGCCGTCGGGACTCTACCAAAAATTTTAGTGAGTCGAAATTTGTTAATGAAAACTTGGAAGTCAAAGTTAAATTCTTAACAAGTGATCTTGAAAAATCTAACACTCAACTCCAATCATTTATAAGTGGCTTACAGACATTGGATAACCTGTTAGGAATGAACAAGCCTGCTGGAAATAGGCATCGTCTGGGTTACGTTCATAATGACAATACTACCGCTAGTACATTCAAGACCGCGTTCGTCCTGACCGCTAACAAAGCTCGGAACATTGCTTATCCTGAACCGAATGTCAGGTATGCCTTAGGATCGAGACCTACTAAACAATGTAGGGTCAATCGTCTTCTATATCAGCAACAACCTTCGAGCATGTATGAGCCTAGGTTTATTCCCACTTGCCATCATTGTGGCGCACTGGGACACACTAGACCTAAATGTCGTAAACTTGTGACTAGAGGTAAGAAACGAGACTTCTCTAGCAAAGTTAACTTGTCAATCAAGTTAGTCATTTAACTGAGATGATGACTCGGTTAACTAAAATCACTTCTATTTCTAAGAAGGCTTGAGGTTAAAAAAAGCGATTTGGAAGGTCGTATGAGTAATCATGCTCTTAAAGGTAAGAACATCCATATTTCGCCGTGATTCGAGTAATAGGTGCATGCATGTGTAGTTCATTGAGTCCATTCATTTCTGCATGCATCTCGCTTGTGTGTTTGCCTTTAGTCTGTTTTGTGTTTTTTATTTGGCTTGGTATTTATTTGTTTAAAGAAAAAATAAATAAATAAAATAATAACAAAAAATATATTAAAAAATGCTATTTTTCTCTATTTCCAAAAATCCTGTTCAACACTCTCGGACCAAACACATTGATATACGACATCATTTTATTCGAGAATTTGTTGAAAATCACGTTATTACTCTTGAACATATCTCCACAGAGAACCAGTTAGCCGACTTATTTACTAAGCCATTAGATGTCTTCGATTTGAATCTCTTCGGACGGCTATTGGTGTTTGTGTGCCTCATTGATTATGAGTTTGTTTATGCATGCTCGGATTTATCACTCCGTGACATTGAAATTCGCATACATCAAATTTTCTTGTTTATTTTTAAAAAAAAAAAAAAGAAAAAAAGGGGAAAGAAACTAAAAAAAAAGAAGGGATTTAGCATTATTTTTAGTTCTACTTTTCATTTATGAGTGTTTGGCATTTGTTTTGTTGTGCTGAGTGCATTTATGCTTTCTTTTTCAAAATAAACAAATATAAATAAATTTTTTTTTTTTCAGCTTATCATACATTGGACTTAATGGTGTTGGTTGTGATCGAGTATGAGTTTATTTGATGATCTGTAACATAATTTTCATTGCCGGCTTATGTTATTTATGGAGTACTTAGTATAGGCCTCTTCATATACCATCTGCACTAAACGCACTATGAATTTGTTAGTGGGACTCTATCGCATGTGTGAAATTTGGGATGGCCATCAAATGTTATTAGAGTGACTTTGAACGTGAATTGACCTTATTTATTAGGTCTAAGCTCAAGCATATCCCTAATATAAACAATAGATATAAAATAAAAAAAGGGGCTCAATATCTTATGTTCTTCTTCGAAGCCTATTGGACTCGAGCAATTAAGCCTGGGGGGTTTCTCATAACCTGGTGCTTAGGGTCAACTAACTTGGGTCAACCGGCCTGAAGCTTGCTACATGAGTCTTTTTAGTCGCTTAATGAAGAAGAGCCCGCACTTAAGATAAAAAAAATATGAGCTTTCATACTTCCAATTGTGAAAACAATTATTATGAACAAAGTCGGGGAGAAAAGAAATGGTCTCTATAAAATGAGCTTTCATGTATAGGTTCTAATGTACTTTTGTACTTGGTTTAACTTTCATAAGTAGATGAATATACTTATTGGCAGTGATGTTTAACATGCCTCTTCTCACAAAATTAAAGTTTGGAGTCCTATTACCCGAGGATTAGTGACACTTTACAAATATGAATCACTTATACAATTTACTCCACGATTAACTTAGGTCATCCATGTGGGAAGATTTATTGTTCATTGCTTACACTTATGCATGATAACACCTGCTTTGTTGGGTTTATGTATGGTACCGTATTTCTTCGTTCCTTGCCATTTTGTGACAAAAAGGGGGGTACAAGTAAAAGTAAAAGTAAAATCAAAATTGCTTGCATAAATGGCATAGTCATGTTTGAACATGATACATTTGTTGACTAAAAAAAAAAAGTACATTTTCAGTTCAGCTAAATTAAGTTTTTGATGTTTTAGTAGTGTCAATGTTTTGTTTTGGTACGTTGGATTGCATTGATACTATGTCTTGGTTTAGCACATGATATGAAACTGAAAAATAAACATTATAACTTACAACTGCTTAAATCATTTTTACACTTAAACTGTTTGAACTATGTTTACTATTGATCCTGTTTTTCACACATTTTACACTGGGTACTTGAGTTGTCTATTTCAGGAAACAGGTACTGAAACGTGAAATGAAGAATTCATTCAAGACAATTTTGCGTTGAGTCAATTTTTTGAGTCTGTATTTTCTTTAATACTGCCTTGACTTAGATTGTAGTTTTGTCACAGAATGTCAAAAGGAGAGTTTGTTAGGTATGTGATGTGAACAAAGGGACTAAATTTGATATGTTGTAAAAAGTGAAGGAGTAATGTGCAAATTGTCAAAAGTAGGGTTTTTAGGTCTAGGGTTCGAGAATGGGAAAGAAGGAAAAAAGGCGCATATTTTCGCTAGATTGTCTTCAAGGTTTGGGTCGAGCTACAAAAATAGAAACATCGTCGCTAGACTGTCGCCCCTCCTTCGCTCGAGCGATGTCACTTAGCCCTCACTCGAGCGACAATGTTATCCGGGAAATTTTTAATTCGATTTCTAAAGGCTTTTTCCTCGGCCCATTCGTTTTATAACCTACCTATAAATACTCTTAAGCCACAGAACGTCTTTTCTCAAGGTTGAACATTGGGCAAACACAGTATTTTCAACCTTCATTATTTATTGAGATCCGTTCTTGGTGGCGAAAAACATCTGTTTCCCAATTCAAATACCAAATTGCTACTTCCTCCATATCTGTAAGAGTTGCTGAAGATCAAGGGAAGGTAACTGGAGTTCCAGTTGGTGAAGAACGCGGTGTTCTTCGTGGAACCACATGAGATAGATAATTCTATAAAGCTAAAAGTGGATGCAAGAGAGCAGAATCTAGGAGAGCTTTGGAAATTGTAGCTGGAATTGGTGCAGGAACACAGAATTCAGGAGAACTGTTGGAATTGCAGTCATGAGAAAGATAGTACGTGTCGTTATCCAGTCTGATAGACTGTAAGTTAAAGAATCGTTTATAGTGGATATTTGATTGGCAAAGTACCCGGAATTTTTATCTAGTTGGAATTTTTTCGTGATCTTCCTTGTGTTATTTATTGCTTACTATATTTACAGTATTTAAACATAGGAAAAATGGATCAGCATGCTTAATCATCTAGAATAATAATTTAATTAGTGACTTGTAGCTGATTAAATCTAAACATAATTTTAATCCCGTATTAATACCTATTCACCCCCCCTAGGTATTATTAAGGTCGAACTACGTAAATATCAGAGAGTGCGCTCAATTTTACTAATCTACTCCTTGATAAAATTACAAAATGTAGCGGATGGTTCACTCAACCTGTTTATGATTGAATGAGTTGAAACCTGTGTAAAGAGGTGGGTCACTTTTCTGCCATCGCCTGATTACACCCACCCAATTACCCTATATCCACCTGATTGTGGTGTGTAGGTTGATCAGCAATGTAGATACATTTGGTGGAGTTTTGACATGGAACAAAGTAATGGATGTTACTTAATGGGAGGTATCCTAAAGGGAAAATCCTTTTTTAATGGAGAAACAAATGGCTTGTTTACATGGTGGAAGTCGAGAGCAATGTGGACACTCCCTGAAATATTTTTGTGTCTGTGCTTTTAATTGATATTTTACATATTCTGAAATCACAATTTACTTGTGCGTTTCAATTTTTAATTTGTGTTATGTTTCTAATTAAATGTTTTAAATACCCAATTCTTATTGCAGCATAGAGTTTGATCGCAATGATGAGCTGTTTGCTACTGCTGGAGTTTCAAGGTGCATAAAAGTTTTTGACTTCTCTTCGGTACGTTTCTATATCTTTCTTTTTTACCGGCTTCCTCTTCTCCCTGGTGGTCCTACCCTTTGTTTTGATTACTTCAGTTTGGATTTTGGAATGTGATTATATATTGTAAGAAACTGTTTTTCCCTCACATTTTCATACTGAATGGGTTTGTGTGCACTATTGATGGCAGCTTTATTGCTATCATAGAGCTTCATGTGGTTTTAGTAGCCATCTTGAACTATGACGAAAGAGACCTTGTGATACCAACTCTTGTATCTTCTTTACTGTAGCCTTGAGTTTTGCTTTTGAACATCATCTAACTGCTGATTTTTTTGTGCTACCAAGGATGAAAGTGCACCAACCCAAAGTTGAACTTCACTCTATGATGGAGCCATCCTAGTCTGCATCGCATTATGCTTGTGTTTGGGTGATTATTCATGGAAAAAGAAAAGCCTTAACCTAGAGAGACTTTAAGGTATCTATGGACCATCATTATTGTCTCCAGATGCTCTTCATGAGTTCAGCGCATAAACTGATTGATTGAGCTTGCTACAAAGGACTGCCTTGTCTCGTGTGAGATAAATAGATCTGCTTGCCCTCAAACTTTTTATATAGTTAATTGTCAATTATCTCTTTTCTAATGCTGCCCTCCTAAGCTTGTATTTCATATCCATGGGAGTTTCAGGTTGGCTTGCCACCTAACATACCTACATCATTCGAAAGATCCAAGGTGTACTTTTGAGACACAGCAACTTCAGTACCTAAGAATTACCTAAGGTGCCCTAGATCTATAATTAGAAAACATTTCAGATTTCAATTTCCTACACATTCTACCAGTCACGAATAACAAAAATTATAAGGAATAGTAGTTTTACCAACATTGGCATGTAAACAATCACCTTGCCTGTGAGTGTATTCATACTTTTAAGTACATATATATTAAATATTTCAAATCAAAATGTTGGAGATTGCTTTAAACTATAGAGAGTATACTTCAACTCCATGTAGTTCTCATTCTGGCATAGGAGGCCAAAACAGGTTAGCTATTTTCAGCAGGAGGGAGTAACACTGGTATACAAAGGGAGAACTGGTATGACATGCCAAAACAGATCAACAGGGACCAACATTGTTCACTATTTTTAGTATAAAGATTGGGAGGAATAGCACTACGAAGGGATCAGTAGGATATTCCAAAACTCGTCTTCCACTAAAAAACTCTATGCCTGATGTGAAGTTTTGTGGATATGAGAGCCATACTCAAGAGAAAGTTACATCCGTGGCCAAGAAGACTTTGAAGGTAGGCTGATGAAAATATTTTTGTCTTTTTTGTATTGGAGATATCCAAGGAACCCATGCCCAACATTTTCTTGAAGACTTACATTTCCTATGAGTCGAAGTGTTAATAATATTTCTAGTGGAAAATCTTTCACATAGATAATTCACTATTGGTTCATTCTTTCCCTAGTTTTGTATTGATTGGCTTAGGGTTGTGAGAGAAGAATGACCCCCGAGTGTCCAGAAGCCACTTTTCACATAGTTAACAAGAAGAAATAAGTGCTCCCTGAACCATGGAGTGGAAGGAGTAAAAGGGTACCTAGCCCTGTGGCTTTGATACCACGTAAGACGTTGGGTTCCCCTCACATTTTTTTTAGTTATATTTCCCCCCATATGTAAGCATCACATTACAATGAATATATACACACGATAGATATGGTATCTGTTGATCACAAAAAATTCGCCTACAGATGCTGGGCTCGCTCACGTCTAGGCAAAGCTAATTCCGACATGTGTAGACAGATTACTAGTCGAAAATGTTGAGTTTGAACGTGGGACAAGCTTTTGACATGTGACAAATATGTTGGGGATCCGGTAAATAAAAGAATAACAAAATAATAATGAACAATTAACAAAGAAACAAAATAAACACCGATATTACATAATGTTCTTCAAAATTCCAACATTAAAAGGAGGGAGTATGTTTATGTTCTTGATCTCCCATCTTTCCAACCCCCGTTATGACATTAAGAGGGTTTATTTATAATATTACATGTAAAATTGGATGATGGGACACATGACATCATCTCCTTGACCGAAACATCACTTCATAGGCATCATTTCTGACTGTGTTAGCTCATTGCGCCTTAAATGCTTCTGAAGGAGGCGACCAACCCATGCACTGAGCTGTTACGATTAACCCATTCTACTCATTGCAGTTGTCCAATCAGTCATTCCAAGAGGATTTCATGCACTTTAAGATCTTCAATCGTAGGTCATCATTTGTCATAGTTTGAACTTCAGATTCTGCTTTATTGAGCCTCAATTTGAAGTATAAGTTTCGGAGCTTCAGTTGAACAAGTAGTACTTCAGCGTCGGAACTTTACCAATTCGTTTTAGTATTTCCGCTTTCTCCCGAGCCTCGGCATTGAGGTGCTTCGGTAATGTTGGGCCTCGGAATTATATTGGGCTTCGGGCAATTGCGCCTTGGAATTATATTGGCCCTTGGGCAATGGCCCCTCAGAATTATATCGGGCCTCGGGTAATGCGCCTCTGCAAATGGGCTTTGGCCATTTCTTTACTTTTGGGCCATTGGGCTTATGCCGATTTGGGCGCAACAGTAACCATAATAATTTACAACTAATCACATTCCATAGATTTGGGAATCAAAACCCAGAACAAGAGAATGAAATTCTCTTCTTTGGGCAGTGGGCGTTGATATTCTATTAAGCATTTACTACATGATTGGAACAGCCAATTTCTTTTTGTTTTAATTGTCGGCAGAGATGAACTTCCCCACCTTTATAACATTAATACATAATGAGGAATAAGAAAACAGGATAATAAATTTTGGAAGTGCAAGTTGCAATCATCCACTGTGAATGAGATACTTGTTTGTTGTGAAAGTTCAAAAAAGAACTGAATTCTGGGAATTGATTGTGCAAACTAAACATAAAATTGATGAGACAAGTCATTGAGATTCTCATCCTCTTATCTAACTCAGCCTTTGAGGAATAAGAGCTTGACAAGATTATACCTACATCCATATCCAAATATTTTGTAGCATGATCATTATGGAGGAATAAAATGTTTGCCTGAGCACAATCTGAATGGCGTTCATAGCTGAGTCTTTTAACATGGTTTTCAGTGAGGGTAAACTAACAGCAATCGTGGATATTGTTCCCCATTATATTCAGCTGCAAAGCGCCCCACTGATACATGTTCTACAGCTCAACTGAGCAAAAAAAGGTGTTTTGAGCATTGTTTCTTTGGGCAGTTGTTTACGAATAATTATTAAATGATGATATCTGGAGTTATCACGTGGTGATTGTGATTTTTTCGAGAAAGAAATTGAACCTCAATTTTATCAAGAAAATTACCTGCTGGTCTTCTGACCTTTCTCTACACTTTTGTATTCCAGGTTGTAAATGAACATGCAGATGTGCACTGCCCTGTGGTGGAGATGTCAACACGGTCTAAGCTGAGCTGCTTGAGCTGGAACAAGTATAGCGAAAACCTTATAGCCAGCAGTGATTATGAAGGAATAGTAACTATTTGGGATGCAAATACACGACAGGTAAATCTGGAATAATCATCAGTGGTAATTTTTGTTATTGAAATATGGAGACTGTCCTCTTAATGATAGTTTTCATATTTTGGGAATTTGGTATTTTTTCCTTAAATTTATTTGACTGACGCTAATAATCTTTTGGTGCATTCAGAGTCTTATGGAATATGAGGAGCACGAGAAGCGCGCTTGGAGTGTAGATTTTTCACGAACTGAGCCGTCAATGCTAGTTTCTGGCAGTGACGATTGTAAGGTACAGAAAGAACTATTTTTAATTGCTCAACTTGAAATTAGACCTTTTTTTGCCTAATTCTTGCTTAAATATTTAGTGAAAGAGAATTCATGTTTGCCTATGAGTAGTTACATCCATGCCAATCAAAACTTGATGATTTCTAGCGTAGTTTAGAAAATCTTAATTGGGTACTGAGATGTTTTATCTTTGTGGGGAGAGGCATAAGCCTCAAGACAAACAATAAATAATTTAAAATAATAAAAAAAATACGTAATATGCTTATAATAAATCATAAACCATCTTTAAGAATCTGCAATTAAACAACCAAATTAAAAGTCTTAACTTGTAAACAAATACAAAAAACATTAATAAAATACCAAATAATAAGTTTTCAAATTAATAATCATGTAACAAATACAAAAAACATTAATAAAATACCAAATAATAAGTTTTCAAATTAATAATCATGTAACAAATTTATCCTAGGATATTGAAGGTAATAATCATCAACACCACCCTCTTTCTAATCACTATCGGTTTCTTCTCATTTTTTTTCATCATCCATCATTAGTGATCATGTATTCCCCTTCCTCTTCCATGTAAAGATAGGAAACAGAAATTAAAAAAATTTGTAAAACATTGTAGATTATAAAGAAATAGCCCAAAAAGGGAAAGCAAACAACAACATAACCGGAAAATGCAAACAAACAGGCAAACACTTTTAGTCCCCTTGAGGCATTAGCCTTGGTGAATTGAGGCAGAAGTCTTTCAAATGTGCCTAAGGCGTAAGCTTTGAGGTGTTTTATAAACACCTTATGTGATGTGGGATTCCATATGTAAGCCTCAAATACATTTTTCAAACAATGATTTCTCATACCATACAAAGGTGTACATGTTTAGAGTTCGTAACTTTTACAATGTGTAATCTTTCTTAACAAAATTGATTTCCATTTTTCTCTTATTTAGTTATATGCTTAGGGAAATTCAAAAATTATCATTAGTTCTTGGATTGATGTAATTACAAATATCATATTCCGAATAATATTTTCTTTAAAACATTGTTTTATATAAAACAATGTGAACTTGATTTAATAGTAATAGTGATGTTCTTCTACAAAAGGCTGAAAGAAACCTAAGTAACAATAAGATAGCTTTACATAAAGCAGCTTTGGCTGCTTGCCTGCTCTGGCAAAATGTTATAGTTACTTAACCCTTGTTGGCAAGTGTTTAAATTATAAACATTTTTGGTTAAACCACTTTTTATCCACACATCTTTTGGGGACCCACAAGTACTTCCTACTCATCTCCCACTTTTTTTTATATATTTATAATCTAAACCGATTATAAATAATTACCAAACATGCCATGAATGTTAATCTTCAAGTATTATTTTGGCATCACATATAGAAACTTCTTCCCACATATTTTCATGTCTCTTAATAGATTATAAATGTAAGATAATGATTATCAGCCACCATACATGCTTGGTGTATCTATATGCAAGCAATATAGAGTGGGCGATGGTGGTTTTTGGTTGTAGATTTGGTCTCTTCATGATCATACATAGCCTTAATGCAAAGTCATGAACAAAAAAGATTGTGAGGTAAATTTAGTGCAAGTTGAAGCTGTAGTCTCGATAAAGCGAGTTGTTCATGAATTGGTAGTTCCGTTTCACGGTAATGCAGGCGTTATTCCTGCTTTTCAATTTGGAATCCTACACTGTTTTCTGTACATTCAACTTTATTTTTTGTTGTACACATTTTTGGTGGATCAACAGCTCCATGACTTCTCATCCTTGTAACAATGATTGCCATCCATTTTTCATACAAATCCAGGTCAAAATATGGTGCACAAAGCAAGAAGCTAGCGTCCTCAACATTGATATGAAGGCTAATATATGCTGTGTAAAATATAATCCTGAGTCTAGCCTATATGTTGCGGTAAAAATCTATTTCTTGCTCCCTGTTTAACCTTTTTTTTTTTTGTTGGGAGTGGAATTGGAAAGGAGTTATGATAGACATAATGGCTGTTCAGATAGACGCCGTTCAACATTGTGGAATATTTTCCTAATTTTCTTGTGAAGGCATATAAGTTGGTGATCGAAATTATCCATAGTAGTGATCTGTATATGTACATGCTCATGAATCTTGTTGCATCCATTTCTTAGCTATGTGCGCGTTCTGTCCAATCCTGTGGATAAATTGTGATAGAGGTCTATGAGACTTGCAGTGAATTCTTGATATTTTTTGGAAGTGCAATTGCCATGCTATCAAACTGATTGTCACCTTCAAATTTTAATTTGGATGCATATTTATATGATAGGAGCAATTGCATTAGTGTCATGTAATTGAAAAAAATATTTTATGGCAAATAGATTGATACAAGTATTGCCACGATTTTATACATTAATTGACAAAAGAAAAAGGACGAGGCAAAAGAAATAACTAGGAAAAGCAAAAGCAGTAGACTAATATAGACATGAGGTATCATCCTTGAAGTACATCCATTACGAAACTACTGCTTCAGGAATCCACAACTTATTTATCCGTCATTTTTATTTTCTTTGAAAATAAGATATGATTGGGAGCATACGTTGTAATATATTATGCAGGTTGGCTCCGCAGACCATCACATACACTATTATGATTTGAGAAACACCTGCCATCCAATTCATGTGTTCAGTGGCCATAAAAAAGCCGTTTCGTATGTAAAATTTTTGTCCAACAATGAGCTTGCTTCTGCATCAACCGACAGCACTCTTCGATTATGGGATGTCAAAGAAAATTTGCTTGTAAGATTCACGACTACAGATATTCTTCATTAAGCACTTCAATACGAACTGCAATAACCAGCAATGGAAGCAAATATTCATTGCCAATTACATTCTTTTTAGATGTTTATCATTTTTGGTAATATATTGGAGATTAATGTTTTCAGGTTCGTACATTTAGAGGGCACGCAAACGAGAAGAATTTTGTTGGTCTTACAGTAAACAATGATTTCCTTGCTTGTGGCAGTGAAACAAATGAAGTGTGCATCTACCATAAGGTTAGTTGATACAAAATAAAACGCATTGTGTAAATTTTGACACTTCGTACTAGACGGTATAATGAATGATATTAGTGTCGAGAATTGAGTTTCTTTCTTATTTTTTGTTACTTTTTGGAAACTCAGGCCCTCGCTAGACCTTTGACATCTCATAGATTTGGTTCTCCCGGTTTGGATGAAACTGATGAAGACGCAGGATCTTACTTTATCAGTGCAGTGTGCTGGAAAAGTGAAAGTCCCACTATGTTGGCTGCCAACAGTGAAGGTACAATTAAAGTTTTGGTCCTTGCAGCTTGATATGTACGGTACTGGTAGCCACTAAATTTTGTAACGGAGATCATACTTTTTTGATTAATTTGATCATATTCTTTAGAATTTGTGCTACATGGTGCATTTAAATGAAGAAAACGTGGATGTTTGTGTACTTGGAGAAATGATGAATTTGATAAACTTATGTTTGACTCGTCGTCTAAAAAAATGGTTAAACGTATGAAAACTATATCTTATTTGATCGTGTTTTTGTCGAACTTCGTTTTGAATTTTATTTTATTCTATTATTTTCGGCGAGTTTCTATTGATTTTCATAGTATTTTTGTGTTCTAGTATCTACCCTGAGTTTGGATGAAGTTGTGCAAAAACATGAAGTGGATGCAGTAATGTGTGTGTATTTGAGTCACATTATTTTGAAAAAATGTATTCTGAAATAGTAGATTGATAGAGAATGTGTTGTTGAAAAAAAAAAGTTATTGATGTGATGAAAAATATTATTTTATTGAATAATGTGTGGTTGAAAAGAATCGTGTTTTGTGCCCCAGCTCAATGGGACCCACCTCAATAAAAAAACCTCCCAAAAATGTACCACCCCCACCCCACCCCAATGTGAGAGAGCCGGGTACCCTGTGAACCAAAGCCTGGTACCCCAGCTCGGCTTAAAAAAAAACCAGATATCCAAGTGAATATTACCTATGAATTGGTCACGTAATGTGTGTCTCAATAGTGGTAAACAATGTTTTTAGCTATAATTTATGGTCAAATATACTCAAGTTCTTCTCTTCTTGCTTTAGACATATCGGCTTTGATCTCCTACCTTTAATGGACGAGAGTTATTATAATTTATGCTCATTGACAACATTTGGTGTTGTCACGTCTTATCTTCACTACTAACGTGACAACACCCATAGTGGGCAAGAGAACACCATATATTATGAATTTCAGTTTCTATGACAAACAACTACCTGATACATCTAAAAACGAAAAAGGATAGCAGGATCACCGAAGCAAAAATCTTTTTGGAGCAGCCTTGCTTTCAAAAATGTTGGCAGTAAGAATCCCGATGGAGCCGAAAAAGAGAGAGTGCTGTTATTTATCACGAATAACCTTTCACCTTACTACTATTTTGACTAGAATCCAGAAATAACGAAGAAACTTAAACATGTTTGTACATAAATAAGAAACCGCTTAGGAAAGGAAACGGCGCAGGGAAGGTTGGGATATCCTTCATGCTAGTATCGAAATCGAGATTATGGGTTAAGTAACGAAACACATTTCTAGGGTAATCACTTTTCCACGAATTTAATCCACTCTCGAGATGGCTACTTCTCGTCTACTAGTTATTTGTACCTCTTTAAAGTTGAAAATGTCATCGGTAGGTGCTTGAAACTCGACACATCAAACAATTCCATAAACCTCTGATCCGAAACGCGTGTTTTGGCTGCTGCAAAGCGCTGGTACTCATCAAAAACCGAAGTTAGACACCATCTTTGTAATTTTCTCAAGCATCCCACAAGACAACCAGTTCGGTGCTGAACAATCAAGAAACAGAAAACATCGTTAATCAAGATAGTGTTGATCGGCAATTTTAGGGAGACAAGGCAATATTGAAAATATCTTACCTTCCCTCTTTTGCAATGGATCAATAAAGGGTGATTCTTCACATCTGAATTGTACAGAAAAAATGTATTTTAGCAAATCCATATAGAAGACTCGCACATAAATCACATTAGATGAAAGTGGAAGCATGGTAAAAAAGGTACCAAGGACAACTTTTAATGCTTCACGAATTTTATCCTCGGGTATGTTCACAAATGGCTCCTGCATATGCAACTTCGAAATCAAATTCAGGCGGAAAATACTTGAAGTACGAGAAATATAAATTCCTCTCGAGTGCTTAAGGAACAACTGTTCTAACAAGTGGAAAAATCTCAAAACAATATCTTGTTATATATCGAAATTATGCATTAGCTCCATCGAAATATTCCATCGACAATTTTCATCCGAGTTGAAACTTAATTCGGATACATAGAATCCGGTGAAAATACATTTTCTTTACTTCCTTTTCGAGACTTCATAGTAGAAGAAACTAAGGAGATGAGTTAGCATATCAAACATGCGAGAGAAGCTTCAGTAGGACCTATATGCACACACCAAACCACGACACCTCGGCATCACATACCCACTTTGTTTCTCACTTCGAGGCGTCTTGATTTGAATGGCTCGAAGTCTGCGTTGTCATGATTCAAGTAACTGGTCCCATCAAGTGTGCTTCCATTAAAGTTTTTTCTCCAAAGATGAATGGCTTATCTTAGAAATCAATTTGAAGTGTGTTTTTGGAAGTAATTCCACGTTTTAATCATTTTCAGAATAATTGAAATCCTGAAACACACTGGTGTATACTTGTAAACTGAATTTTTACTGATCTTATGAAAATAACTTTATATTGTTGGATAAATAATAAAACTGATATTGACTGAATATCTTGCTGCCTCAAAAGTAGGCAAAATTCTAGAAACCACTTTACAATGATCTTTTCCTTCTTCTTTTTTGGTAGATCGAAAAGATTGACTTACTTTACATCCTTCAATCCCGAACTGGAATAACTTAATCCGATTCGACTTGAGAAACTCCATGTTGGGCACCGGGTAAGGCTCGGGACACAAATATCTACACAAAAAACCTTAAAATCGTTAATAACGTTTGTATTTATCATACGCATGTGTCAAAATACAAAGAAAAAACAAAGTGTTGAGTGGCTTACACGATAGAGCAGAGATTGAGCGATTGAAGAAATGAGAAATTATCCACGTCTGGAAAACCAGACCTAAAAACGCCATTATCAACCATAGCAAAATTGAGAGGTGGAAGAAATAGCTCTCCTACTTCACAATTATCACCGGAAAATGACAGCTTCAGTGGCGGTGATGGTGGTGGTGGTGGTGAGGACTCCACCACCGCTACTTCTATGGTTCTGCACGTGTCACTACCGTTAATTTCTTCATTTCTATCAAATTTCGTCATCAAGATTTTCTTAGACTTTTTTCTACGTGGGAATTCAAATTCGGTGGGTGTATATGAAGGTGAGATTTTTATGATGGCAAGTTCAAGAACTTTTTGGAGTTGGCAGTTATTTATAGAGGAGTTTGTTACTTTCAATGTTGAGGTAATTTAATTATTTTTAACTTACATAAAAATCTATTTATCCTAATCTTAGTCAAGCATGCATTCAATCGATTGGCTGCAAGGTCACGGTTTTTCTCCTTTTGGAAATCTTTTCCAGTCAAGGTTGGAAGATGAAGGTGTCTCTGCTAATAGATTATAGCATCAAATTTTAACAATTTGTAGTAATATCCATATGGCTCGATATTATTTTAAGGTTCACTAATTTTCTTCTTTTTTTTTCACAAGAGTTTGTGTTCTATCACTCTTAAATCTTACCTTACCGTACCGCGACGTAACGTAATTGTTCTCATCTTTCCTTAAGAATTCTAAAGCCTAAACTTGGTTTTCATAAATTCATAATTGGAAGTAGTTGGACAAATTAATTATTGACAGCACAAAAAGAGAACTTGTATTTTAATGTGTACACTATAATTCCAAAGAGTACATTCTATGGAATATGCGATTTGCGGCATGGGATATGCCTTTGTTTTATATAAAATGAGAGAGTTGTGCGCCGCGTATTCTTTTTAGCTCGTTTGATGGTCATTATTTTTTTAAAAATCGAGTTTTAGATAGTGATTTTTTTTAATAGAAAATATGCAGTAAAAAAATATAAAAACGTTACGTGCTTACGTATAAAATATTCTATTATATAAATATATTGTTAAAAATGAGTATAAAAATTAATTAATTTTGAAATAATGATTCGTGGCTTAATTTGTCGTCAAGAGACAAAGTGCACCAAAAATACAATGAGAAGTGACAGCAAAAACAAGATATGGGAGATTGTACCATTTCTGATGGCTATGTTTTGTTTGTGCATTATTTTTTTTTTTAATGATTTTTGTTCAATAAAGAATGTAAACTTGTGGTAGGGACGGGAATGACATCGAATAGGTCACCGGTTGATTGGTGAGAGCCTAGTTTATGAAAAGTTCGTGCTCCTAAAAAAACTCGAGTTAAGCTTTACTTTCAACTAAACGAGACGAATAGATGAATAATCGACGATGATTAAAATATTTTTAACTAGACAAAATCTCATTTATTTCAAAAAAGAAGGTTAATATATAATTAAAAATTCCCCATTACGAGCTATGTGACTATTGTTAGGTTAAATCAGTTTGTTAGATGAATAATATTAGAAGCAGTGTCAGAATTCAATGCGGCGAGAGGTGATTTGATGAAAAATATGACTATATTTTAAACAGTTGAATGATAAAATGATACGTGACATTATATCTGACAATGTAGCATGATCTTTTAAAATATCTTTCTTAAAACCAAGCAGAACTTGTTTTTAAATAAACACTTTATGTTTAAACACATTTTAATAGTTTTTTCATTAAAAAGTTAAAATTTTTTTTTTTAATTCACACTAAGATAGAAATTAGATTACTCTTAAATTATATTACTTATTTAGTTTAAACCTTGACTAATATAAAATTATGATTTTCTTAAAAGTATTTTTGTGCTTGGAGAGTAGCGGTGTGCAATTTAACCTTAACGAACACAATGACATGTCCTTGTTTGATTCTCATTATTTTCAATTTTCAACAACACAATTTTCGATAAAATAATATTATATGCAAATTTAAAAAAATTTCCTTATTTTTTTATCACACATTCTCCATTAAAATACTATTCCAAAATGCACATTCATAAAAAAATGGGACTCAAACAAACTTTAATCAAGATAAAAAAAGGTTCACGTTTGACATGTGCTTAAGACGTACAGTTCTAGTTATGGGGTTGACAAATATATATTCGAACAAATATGAACCTTCTATAAATGAGAAGAATAAATCTAAAGTGACATGGTTGTCACGACCCTGTCACTTACACAGCCGCCCAGCCAATAGCCGAGCGCCACATAAGTGACAGGGTCGTGACAACCCTATCACAGTAGCACGACTCAACTGCGAATATACTATTACACAATTTTTATTTTTAATTTTCAGTCGTAATGCAAATATTTATGTTTAGCCATAGAAAGAGAGGAAACTATCAATTTCAAAAATCAGATATTTTATTTTTAAATATTAAATATTAATTGTCCAATTTCATCCAAACCCTAATCAATTTCATCTCGATTTTCATTCTCTCTTCTCTCCGTCATTCTCTCCGCCACTCTCTCTAATCACTCTCCACTCTCTTCCCTTTCTGCCGACAGCCCAGCCTCTACGAGACGGTTCATTGTATTTCTTCTTTTTTCTCTCCTCACTCTTTCATTTGTCGCTGAATGACGCTTGAGTTCGCTGCACACAACGACGATCGGGGGGTTCACCGTAGGCAATCTGGTGTTGGTGTTTGCGGTAGCGCTGATGGCTTGTTGATAGTGCTACAGTGCTCTTCGTTGATTAGATCGGGCAAGGTGGTGGTGATGTGTGGTTGTAGTGGTTGTTCTAGCAGCGGTGGTTTTGGTGATGTATGGTGGTAATGTGTGGTTGTGGTTGGATCTGGTGAGGTTACTCGACAACACTAATGTTGTTGGTGGTTCCGAGTCGTCGTGATGATATTAATGTAGCTACAGTCGACATGATCCCATTTTGGATAGTGCAGTGGTGCTATCAGTCAATTGGATCTGTTGAGGTGGTGGTGCTCGTTCTAGTGGAGGTAGTTTTGGTGATGTTTGGTTGTGATTGGATCTAGTGAGGTTGTGGTGGTGGTGTTTTAGGTGATGGTGACAGTGACTTTGTTGGAGGCGGAGATTATGTTGGATGTAATGGTGGTTGTGGTTTTTTTGGTGGCCGTGGTGGTAGATCTTAGTGATGGTGTTAAGATGTTGGGGGCGACGGGTTTGTCGAGATGGTGGCGGATAGGTGCGACGATGTGGTGGTGTTTTTTGCGATGTGTTGATTTATTTAATGTGGTGGTGGCTGTCGCGAGGTGGTGGTCGTTTTGGCGGCAACGGTGGCCATGGTGCTGCTAAAGGGAATGGTGCAGTGATGGTGACAAGTGTTGGTTGTGGTCACAAATTATTTGGTTGATTGTGACTATTAAATTGGTTAATATGTGACCAATAAGCAATAAGTGACCAATGAAAAAGATAAATTGTGACCTATAAATTTTTTGCACTGTGACTGTAACAAAATTTGTAACATATAAAATCTGTGATTTGAAACCAATGAATAATATGTGACTTATTAATTTGATAGATTTGTGATCGATAAATAAATTGTAACGTATAAATTTTTGATTTGTGACCAATGAACAAATTGTGATCTATAAGATTTTTTATTGTGACCTCGAAATAATCTGTGACCAATTAATTTAATAATATGTGATCAATAAATAAGTTGTAATCTATAATTATGTACATGTGACCATTAATTGTATAATTGTGAATTTATTATATTTAAATAATAATAATTATAAATCAATTAACTAAATACCTGAGTTCTATATTTTTAAACTGAATACCCGATTTTTACAAGGGAAAAATACATAAATCCTACCTTTACTTTACACTATTTCAAAAATGACAAAACAACTTTCACATTTCAAAAATAAGATATTTCACCTATACATACACATATTTATTTATATTTATATATATATATATATAAATATAAATATTTATTTATATAAATATATAGAAAGATAATTATATATAATATAATTAATTAACCCACCCCCACTTCTACCACCCCTACCGCTCCGGCGATCGCTCCGATTCCGGCGACCGTTCCGGCGACTTTTCCGACGACGACGACTTTCCGGCGACTTTTCCGACGACTTTTCCGGCGACTGTTCTGGTTACCATTGATGGTCACAGTCCAGGTCACAAGTCATTAGTCACAAGTCACAGCTCAGGTCACAGGTCACAACGCATTTTTATTTTTTTATAATGATTAATAACTTGATAAGGCTAATGTTTCACATTTTTGTTAATAGTCACGAGTTATTTTCAATTGGTCACGGCATAGGTCACAATATATTCACACTTTTGTTCATAATCTCATGTTATTTTCAAATGGTCACAGCACATGTCACAGAATATTTTTACACATTACTCCAATTTTTGTTGATAGTCACAGATTTATTTTAAATGGTCACAGAACAGGTCACGCAATATTTTTTCACATGGCCCAGGTCACGGCATCTCAAGTCACAGCATAGGTCACAAGTTTACAGTCCAAGTCACAGCGCACGTCACAAGTTCCATCCCAGGTCACAGCTCACGTCACAAGTCATATCCCAGGTCACAGTTCAAGTCACAGCCATAAGTCACAACCTTGGTCACAGCCACATCAACACCAACTCATTGTGACCTCTAGCAACCATTGCCTCTACAAAACCGCCCCGCCATCAAAGATCTACCACCACAAAACCGCCACTGCACAACGGAGCTGGTGGCGCCGTTTTGATGCCCGGCACCAGCCCACCGCCAAAGCCACTGCCACCTCACCCCGCCACCACCACAACACCACCAAACACCACGGGAAGCCACCACCTCCACCACTAACAGTAATGCAAAACCGTGACCGCCACCACCAACAACCACCTCCATCACCAACAAAATCGAACCACCACCGCCTAACCACCGTCCCTGTCCATCGCCTCCAACAACAAAAAACACCACCGCTACACTAATCACACAAATCAGAAGTCCTCTGCACCCCACCTCCGCTGGCCACACCACCACCATTACCACCGCGACGCCACAGATTCAACATCAACACTTTAAATACACACGCACCACCACCGATTCACACCAATAGTCACGAAAACACATAGATCTAGAGGGACAACGCCACACCGCACCACCACAGCACTAGACTACTCAAAAATTAAACAAAAAAATGCTTTGAATTCCACCAGATTGAAAGGAGCGACTTCGCTTGCTGGGAAACCATATCGATTGCTGCTTCGCTGCTGGGAAACCAGCAGAGCAGCTTCGCTGTTGGTTTCGCTGCTGGGAAACCAGCAGCGAAGCAGCAATCGCTGCTGGGAAATGCTTCGCTGCTGGTTTCCCAGCAGCGATTGCTGGAGGGGCGGCGAGGGGAGGGGATGGGAGGGGAGAGGAGAGGGGAGGGAGAGGAGGAGGGAGGAGGCGGCAGCGGTGGAGGAAAGGAGAGGGTGATAAGTTTGAGCAACTTCGAACCACAGTGATTGGTTGAGCTCGTGCGGCGGCCGGACCTCGATTTCTCCTTCCCCATTGTGGACACCGGCGGTGACGGAGAGAGGAGGCTGTGAGAAGAAAGAGACGAGAGGGAGGCAGTGAGAGAAAGAAACAGAGAGGAGGCGGGAGGAGAGAGAAGGCAGGAGACGATAGTGATAAATGATTTTAGGGTTTAGGGGGTGAAATTTGTATATATAATATATATTATTATTATTATTTAATTAAAGATAAAAAATTTGTATCTATATTTAAAACATCTGATTTTTGAACATTAAAAGATGAAATCTGATTTTAGAACTTGGATCTCCAAAAGTAG
The DNA here is from genome assembly GCA_019097785.1 of Fraxinus excelsior. Lineage (NCBI taxonomy): Eukaryota > Viridiplantae > Streptophyta > Magnoliopsida > Lamiales > Oleaceae > Fraxinus > Fraxinus excelsior. Next base: position 49,958,888 of record CM032624.1, on the reverse strand, counting down.
GGAAATGTGTAATTTCCACTTTTTACAATTGTAAAATTTAATGCATGATTTGTGAACTCTACCCTTTTTTACTTGGCCATTTGTTTGTAACGGTCTCTTTTAAGGCCTTGTAGAGGATTGTCACTTCTCGGCCTCTCTTTTGGGCCTGATGTGGCCTATATTTGTCTCGTTGCTACTAAGCCTTTTTGTTAATCTGCCCTAGTAACATTTTAGACAGCCCATTTATGGTTTGTGTAGGTCCAACACTATCGCTGGCCCAATTTACCAACTGTCGTAAAAAGGCGAATACTAACCTTCAAGTACTAGGACGATGATAAAATTGGAAATAGTGATCTTGACATATAGTTAAGAAAAAAATACTATATGAATTGTCGATTCCCTTTTATTATAGCCAGTAAGGATATTCATAAATTGAAGATCTAGAGAAGAACTTTGTGAGAGTCGACAAGAAACCAATTACTAGATTTTTTATTTTTTTTTAAAATGAGTTGGTGACGAACAAATGAGGATAGATGTATGCAGGGGCAGACCAAGCACTCGAAGAGCCAGGGCCGTCTCCCGTACGGGCTCCGTCGAAAAAAAAATGGCTTATAAAGTTTTGATGAATAACGTTACATATTTGTAAATGTAATAACTTTCAACAATAGTCATATAGCTTATATGTTATGGTGTTAGTTTTATATGCAAGAAGTACAATGTTCGATTCCAAGAAATTCTCAACTTTCTTTTAATTTTCTAACTTCCAAATTGCTCAAAGCAAAATTTATAACATATTTGCAGTAAGCAAGATTCGAACGCTTACTCTGCATGTGGAAATGAAATGCTTGACCGCTATGGAAATTGGAGAATTTTAGCAATGAATGTGACAAGAAACTATATATTCAATTTAGAAAGTAATAAACTACTTGTTTTAAAAGTTATTATTATTTTTAACTAAAATTTAATATTGCAATGACTTGATAGTTGAACAAATGAACAAATGATTTGTACAATCAATGATCAGATTGGTTATAATAACAATGCATAATATATATTTTTATTGTTAGATTTTGTCAATTAATTTTGTAAAATTTAAATTTAGACAATCTAAGTACTATTCTTTATTTTTTTTAAGAGTTCAAAACACACATTTTTTTGGGTAAAAAGTAGTTCTAAAAATGATTGTTTTAAAAGCTTTGCATAAGCTTTGCCTAAGTTTTGAATTAGTATTTATCGTTAAATTATGATTTACGTATAAGTTTCATCTCGTCTCGCTTAAGTCTGTTACAACTTGAAACTTGATCATATGTATATGATTCCAAAAATGTATATTTTTTTTTTTGTTATTTTGAATTATATTTTTATTGTATATGAATTTTTACCATCTATATTGAAATATTTTTTTAAATATTATTTAATTAAAATAATCTCGATATTGCGACATTCAGCTACCAACAATCGTCCTACTCACTCAACTTCGTCCATCCCTGGATGCATGATTGCCTTCGCAATATTTTTAAATTTTTCTCAATTCATTTCCTAATTCCCCCTTAGTTTATTCACTTCTCTACGTAAAAAAATCGCTTAGTCACTAATCAAATTCAGACGGTCAACTAACTCTCTTTTAACGTGTAGTTTGCCGAGTCCAAGGTGATCACTATCAAGTCCAACGTTCAACTCATTATTGTCTGGTGACTCCATTTTGTTGAACAAGTCAAGGATAGAGATTTATGGTCGGCATGGTCCAACCAAGTTAAAAATCCAATTCTCAGCCATACATTTTTCATCAATCTACTATTCCAAAATACATTCTTTCAAAATAATGTGGCTCAAACACACTCGTAATTTTGAAACACAATTTACTATTCCGGTCCAAAGTAGCAAGTCATAGCAGTCCAACACTCATGTGGGGCCATAAACATATATATAGGAAAAATCTATTTGTACAAAATAGATTACATAATCTATTATTTTGTTTCAAGTTAACCGATTTTATTTTTAATATATCGTCTCAAATCACGCATCGACAAAATAAAAAAATACATTCAATTCATGCGAAAAACCGGTGGAGCTCTTTAACCCCAAATGTGAGATAAAGTGACACGAACCACCACACACGTCTTTCAACAGCACAATTCTTGCTTGTATAATTTTGCTTTTAAAAGTACTGATCATAGCTAAACCTGCGTTGCACGTTATTTTAAAATGCTTTATAAATTCTGTAAAAATGATATTTGAAAATCAATGAATATAAAAAATAGTTAAAAAAATTGTTTATGTGAAATAAACTTTTTACACAATTCAATTATTTATTTACGTGTATGATAATAATTAACATTAATTTATATATATCCTATTATAATTCAATCAATTAATTCTTCAAGTTCATGCATATACACTTTATATATTTGGGGGCTGTTCAATTACTCCAGAAACACTACAATTCAGTTATTTATGTATGTGCATGTATACTAATTAACGTTTATCTATGAATATGTTAAATATAACATTAAGTCATCAAGTTCATGTATACATGTTTTGGGAGCTATTCAATTATTCTAGGAGTAAATAAATTATTTAAGTTTATGAACATGTATTTACTTTTAAGATTATTCATTTTATCATAAATTATTCTAGAAGTATATAAATTATTAAAGATCATATAATTTGGGAGCTATTCCCCTATTATGGGAGCTATTCTATTATTATAGGAGTAGATAAATTATTCAAGTTCATCTACACTTATTTTATTTCAATATTATTCATTTAATATATGATATAACGACATTTATCTAAATGTATATAAATTATTATTTTTCTATATTTATTAATTCAAATGAATTAAAATTCGGTTCACTTACACCTCCTTTGTTTAAATGTATATACATTATTCTTTTTCTATATTCATTTATTCAAATTAATTAAATTTCATGTTTATGAATCAATTTGATTGTTCTCGTACAATTCAATTATTTATTTGCGTACATGTTTAATAATTAATATTCAATTAAATATATATTGAAAAACGAAAAGTAATGTACTGTCGAAATAATTAAATTGTAGTATGGCTAAAATCATCCAGAAAATGATTCTCACTTGATGCGATATTTAGCCCCCGTTTAAGCCATATTATTTTTTCATTCTCATCAGAGATGGCAAAAAAACTCGTTCAACTCGAAACCCATGGGGCCCTGTCCCATTCAGGGTGGGGATTATCGGCCTAATCGAGTAAACGTGACGAAGACAAGACGATGTTCATTGCCCGGAAGTGGGTATGGAGCGGGTACGAATCATTCTCCCCGCCTCGCTACCCATCTCGTTTAAAATTAATTTAAAATTTAAGTTTTTTATCAAACAAAAATGATGGATTTATGATGATGATGATGATGGTGGTGATGATGATTATCTATCTCTGTTCTTGAAAAAGTCAAGGCAGAAGTGGGGTTTCATTTTCGTTTGAGCTTGATAGGTATAGATTGAAGCATAGAAGAGTAAACATTAGAGCAGTGAAACATTGGTGTAGGCAGATCCTAGAAGGGCTACTTTATCTTCATAGCCATGATCCACCTGTGATCCATAGAGATCTTAAATGTGATAATATCTTTGTCAATGGGAACCAAGGTGAAGTGAAAATCGGGGATCTTGGCTTGGCCGCTATCCAGAAACAATCTCACGCTGCTCATCGTGTTGGTATTTTCCGTTCCAAATTGTTGTATTATATCCAATATTTACTTCTGTAGATGAAAAATTAGTTTCCTTAGTTATTGAGCTAACTAGTATTTTGGATTGCGATAAAATTTTAATTTTGGGAATTTCGTTTTATTAGGGATGCCTAAGTTTATGGCTCCTGAAGTGTATGAAGAGGAATACACGAATTAGTTGACATATATTCTCTTGGGATATGCGTATTGGAAATGGTGACATTCGAATATCCATATAGTGAATGCACTCATCCTGCTCAGATATACTAGAAAGTTATATCCGTAAGTCTTCATCCTCTTGACTTGAGCTTCTTCTAACGTTTCTATCATTCTTCTCTGGCGACGTTCAATGTTTAGGGGGAAAAACCGGATGCTTTATACAATTTGAAAGATTCCGAGGTACACCATTTTGTGGAGAAATGCTTAGTCGCTGTGTGTCAGAGGTGTTAGTTTGATGCCCTTTTATAGCGAGTATATTGTAATGACATTATAAATTAACGTTTATTTACTCGTGTATTAGAATTTGCTATAATAATATAAGGTTCCATGATTATATGAAATATAACAAATTGTATACTCGAAGGTTTGGGTATAGTGAGACACAATTCGTTATATATAATCAAAATATGTCATTCACAATCGGTATATGAAGTTGGACGCTTTATGTTGATAAGATTGTATTGTTCTTATTAAGATTTGTCTAGATTGGGAATAAGAACAATAATGTGTTTTTGAAGCACAGTGAACGGGATCACGTGGATAACTCATTTGTGACCACTTGAAATGAGACACCACTCGATTATCGAACAATTCACTTAAATCTTGAGCAAGTAATTTACCTTTAATTACTAGTTCAAGTTCTTTAAGGTACCAATGAGTAAAGTCTTAATTAGAAGATCGATCTCGGTACTTTGGGAATCTGGACAAAGCGGTTAGAGATCATATACATGCAATAGTGGAATCTGTTAATCACCATTATGAGACGATCATCACTCTAAAATATTTTCTAAAGGGAATTGAACCTGAGCTCAGTAGTTCAACGATGAGATCGTTGGACTTGGTGTTGTGATGTGATCACAACGGATTCGCTTTATGAAATGGGACTTAGAGGGTAATACATGTTGAAGGGCAAAACGGTCATTTTGTCGACTTCAGCATATTGACGGTCAAATGGGGGTTGACTTGTGGAATGGTAGTCGGAGGATATTGTTATCGAATCATAATTGACTTCCATAACTTTCACTCGACTCAAGAGTGCAATTTCGACCTTTTGGTAGAGTAAGCCGGGATTAATAGATATATCTCAATTGGTTAAGAGTTGACCCAATTAAAAATATCTATTGGAGCTTGAATCTTGTGAGTCCAATTAGGTCCTTCTCTTGGCTCCAAAAAGGCATGTGACTTAATTGGTCTACTACAATAAAGTTCAATGTGATTAGTGCAAATATGGAACTCTAAGTTGAGTTATAAATATGCCATTCGCACATTTTGCTAATGGTTGAGTTTATGCCTATTCCATTTTTCTCACAAGAGGAAAGACACCTTGAGAGCACAAGGGAGAAGATCTAAGAGAGGA